>PVKS010001638.1:0-136058 GCA_004027875.1 Aplodontia rufa
CAGTGAGAAAGTTGGTCTATTAGCATGTGTTAAATCCAGATAAGATGTAATGTTATACAACCTAATACTTTTTTAGAGATATTGTGGGAAGGGGAAGGGCAGGATAAGGGAGGGTAATTGGGGGGGCACTCCTGGGGGTAACTGCAATATCCAGAATATATACACATTTTATATTATTTTGTTAAAAACTTGTATGGTTGTTCAAAAAGAAAAAAAAAGAAAAAAATTACCTTAATAGTGTTAAAAATAACAATAATTCTGTGATCTCATCAAATTTGAAAGGACATGATCTTTCCTCTCTTTATTCACAGACAAAGTTGAGAAAAGTATTGCTAACTAAGACATCCTCAGGACCTTTTCATAAGAAAAAGATTTCACTCCCAATACTGACTGCACTATTTGCAGAGATTGTGACATTAGCCATGCTTAAGTCACACTTATAAAATACAGCTGTATGCAAAGGACTGAGCACAGTACCAGCAGTTAAGTGTTCATCACATGTCAGTCTTTAGAGATTGACCTAAGTTAATTCATGATCCATGGCACCTAAGACATTTTCTCAAAAATTCCAAGTCTCAGGATAACCCTGTATCATGCTATGTTCCCAAGCTGCAGAGAGGCTTCTGGAACCCTGGAGATGTTTCATAAGTACCAGGCATTATGGAAACTCCATGCCAGTATTCTCAAATACAAGTGCACAAGGTCATGCTGCAGAGGGAGACCGAAATGTAGTCACACGAACCCAAGGGAAACACACTTGTGCACCATCTCTTTTTGGCATACTGTTCTATATCCACATGCAAAATTTAATAATAACATATTACCTAAGATTACCCAAGACTAATTTCTAAAGAATGTACAAACTATTCATTCTTACTGTTATTTTTCTACCTTTAAGATGATAATGTTACCCAGCCCCAGTTGTTCATTATTGTATTTCAAATGTAAATTTTACAAACATATGCGTTGGTCATCTTACCCTTCACCCAATCCAAATATTTCTGTTCTCTTCTCTCATTGTTCCCACCCTTCTCAAAATACCAAGCCACTGTATTATACAAGTTCACTCGGTGTTCTAAGTAATCAAGTTTGAGTTATTTCTTATTGCTTTTTTTTTAGTTCTTATTTTAACAATCTCGTACAAACAGTAAAATTATGCTATTTTAATGTGTCCATTCTTCTCCTCTCCATTCCTATTGTCTCTCATTCCAGCTCCGATCTGAATGGCAATGGTGGGTTCTGAGCAAGTCTTCCTGTCTCCAGTCTCTTTTCATTGGATCCCACCTACTCACTGATTTTCCTCTAACTCTATTTCCTTCAGGTGTTTTGCATATTTGGCAATCTCCAAGGCTTCAATGTCATTTGTTATGCACATCCCAAGCCTTGTCTGACCTTCAGGGCTTTCCACTAATATCACAGCACCCAGGATTCCATTCCACCTTTCTTTCTCATTGCCTCTCACCACAGCCTCTCCACTCCTATCAGCACTCTCACTTGCCGTCTTCCATATGGGATTTGCTCATTTTCATCCCTGTATTCCTCCTCATGCAAACTCCCACTCACTGACCTATAAATTCGTTTCTTGCTTTTCCATCAATATCTTGTTTCTCTTCAAAATTCTGCTTATCTCTCACTTCTTCACGAATTCCTTCTTCATTAATTGAAACCAAATATGAGGTTCATTTTATCTTTTGTCCGCTCAAGACAGGACCAATGACCTGGAGTTATCAAGGATATGAATGTGGAGATATAAAAAGATCCAGGACAAGGCATGGTGTTTGGATGTCAAACCTCAAAAATACTTTGATCCAAAGTAAAAACAAAAAATTATCTGCATATAATGAAAATTATCAAAGATTCTAGTGAATAAACAAAATTCTCTTATTCATTGAAATCTTAAAGGAATAAATATCTATGCATAATAACAATACCTGCCATATATTAAGGACTTCATTTTATTGCTGCTTAAGATCATGTATACATTGATTCATTTAATTTTTACCATAAGTAACATAGATGTTGTTACAGTCATATTATAGAGAAATAATAATTAATCCGGACAGTAAAATAACTTGCCCAAGATCACCAAGCTAGGAAGAGGAAAAGGCAGAATCTGAACCCAGAATTCAAGGTCAATCTTCTCTCCGGAATTTGTAGTGTACACTACTTGAGCCGTTGTCACATCTTTCCAGTAGTATTCGCAGGATCAGTTCTAGTTGGTTTTGTAGAAAAACATTTTAGCTGAGCTGACCGGTTGCACTTGATCTATTGGCACTTGATGCTGCCCACATTTTTCTGCCTTTCTCTGACAATCCGTCCTGTTTTCTGCACAGACTCTCTTTCGTGAGCCTGTCCTTTACTAGAACTAGAAACCTGGAGCCTTCATGTACACATGCTTCCTAGAAACAGATCAGGCTTGACCCCTCCTTTTCTTGCCCACTATGCTCTTTTCTCCCTATGGCAGTATAACCTGTTCCACATGCTTTGGTACCAATCTCTTCTTTTCTTCCCATAGCTGTGACCCATCATTAAACCATCGATCTCCCACATCATCAACCTTCTACACCTGCCTTCTACCGCACTGTCATTATTTCCAAATATGTAAGGGCAGCTGCTATGATTTTAGAAATAAGCAACAATTTTTAAAATTCTCATGACTCTATACATTGGTTTAAATATGGCCTTATTTCTATGTACCCTTCCATGGTTCAACTCCCTAAAAGGATTTCCATTTCCTCAATTCCTGTTCATTCTGAAGTCCTTTATAAACTGGTATCTTCCTTTCATTCCACAGAAATTGTTCCAGTCAAGCCTCCAAGGACCTCCAGAATGTCAAATTCTATGTAGCCAAATTCAATGAAAATGTCCTTTTCATTTCATTTGATTTTTAAGGGAAAAGAAGACAAAGGAAAGCGAAAGGAATGGCACAGTTTATTCTTCATATAAATTCCAATATAATTATTTATAATCTATGGCTAATCTCTAATACATGGTTCCAGTATATTCCATACATGGCTTTCAATCATGAAAGCCATATTATCATGTTCATATCATCAAGCCAGAAAAAAGCAAAAGAGCATTTAAAACTGTACATGTGAGCTTGTATGGGCCAGGCTTGAACATAGAAGACATCATTCAGTTTACATGACATTAATTATAATTTAGTCACATGGATGCCTCAAACTTCAAATGAGTCTAGGAAATAGAGTCTTAGTTATGTTCCTGGGAAAAAAATGGCTTTGATAAACAGCTAATTTCTGACTGCCAAATTCATGTAAATATAACTCCTTTTCTTTTTCTTCCATCCCTTCATTTTGTATAAAGAATCAGAGCCCACTGGGCTAGAAGATTATATGACCATCTTGGCATTGCTTACCAATAAAGAAGAACTAAAATTATACTTCATCAAATGGAAATTCCTTACGGTTGTCCATCAGCCATCAGAGGCAAACTACAACAGTAGTATTACTCTGTCTTATCTTCAAGATCTTCTATCTAAGCCTAAATTCACATCTGTTATGTTGTGGATCAGAAATGCCCCCAACGTCCATGTGCTAAAGACTTGGCCACCAGTATATGGCACTATTGGAAGGAAGTGCCACCCTTAGAAAGTAGGGCCTAGTGGAAGGAAGTTAGGTCACTGGACGGATGTCCTTGAACAGGATATTGGGACCCTGGTCCCTCCTCCCCCACACCTCTCTCTGTTCACTCACCATGAGGTGTGCTCCTGCCAAGATGTTCTTCCTCACCACAGTCCCTAAGTGATGGGATCAAGTGACTATGAACTGACACCTCAGAAACCATGAACCAAAATAAATCTTTTCTCTTATAAGTTTATTTTTCCCATGTATTTTGTCACAGCAATGGAAAGTTATCACAACATCAATCAATATTATTGTTTGGAATAAATTTGACACTTTTGACCATGGTTGAGCTCCCTACCAGAAATAATTTCCAATTTCTAATACAGATGATATTTTTGCATAGCAATCCTGAAAAAACTAAGAAATGACAATAATATTTGGGTCACTGAACAGATCACATTTTTATTTGAAATGATTTCTTCAAAGTCTTTTTTCCCCTAAAAAGTATTCTCAGAAACTGAATTGTCAAATTTCTTTTACACATAAAATTAAATATTTTCTATCTCTTGTAAACAATGTTTCTGCTCTGGACTATATGTTCCCCTTCACATTTTATATATGGAATTCCTAATCCTCAGCATGACATTTGGAGTGGGTTAATTTGAAATAGAATTAATCCTTGAGGGTGAAACCTTCAAGGATGGAATAAGAGCCCTTTTAGGAAGAGACACAGAAGGATGATATTTCTCTAGGCCATTAGAGGATAGTGTGGGGATAGCCCTCTGCAAGACAGCCTTCTCTGGAACTAAATCAGCTTGTACCCTATCTTGAACTTATCAGCCTCCAGAACTGTGAGAAATAAATGTCCCTTATTTAAGCTACCTAGATTGTGGTGTGTGTTATGGCAACCCACCATAAGATAGACTTCTTCTTCAATCTCATTCATGGCTCCTAATGACCATGAGTTAGATATTTTTCCCTACTGTGCTGATACAATGCCTCAATTGAAATTTGAATATCTCAAATTTCAGCTGTAGGTCTAGAAGATTCTCTTGCCTTCCATTTCTGTGCATACTATCTCTGACCTTATATCAATAGATATTGCAAACTTCAGCACCTTCTCAAAATTCCTACAAAAAACAACAACATTAAGTACTTGTGGGGATCGTAAGAATTGATCATATAATGCAACACTCGGCATTCTGACAGTTTGCTTATCTCATCTAACCATTCTCCCCTCCTCCTATCTCTCTCTGGAAGCAATACAAATTATTCTCCTTATCTCATTCCCACAACATGAGGGAATATTTTTTATTGCATGTACATGACCTTGGGGTGTCCCCATGTACTAAAATTGATTAATCAAAATATTTCTCTCAGATACTGACTTCCCCAAGAGAGAATCCAATGTGTAAATTTTCTGAAGTCCTTATGTGCTAATAAAATCTATTTTAGTTTTCATTGTGTCCTTATTCTTTGACTTTTTCCATCACTACCGACAATGAGAAAGCTAACCCCAGTTATGCTCATTAATAAAGCAATTAGTTTTTTAAAATGCCCATTCTTCGGACAACATGATAATTGATAGGTATTGACAGTTCTGAGAAATGTAATTATTATAAGATTAAAAATAGATTCCTAAGGATGTCTTTAAATGACTACTTAATGAGTCTGAGAAATTATATTTTTTAATGACAGGTAAAATTAGCATTTCTGAAATAGCTAGTGTGATGTTTGTGGGGGAGATGGAGATTTGAAATTTAGCAAATTTTTCAAAAATTCCAAAGAGTTTAGTTTCCCTAGTAAAACAGCTCCCCAAATACTCCTGGTATAGAATAGACCAACTCTTCCAGAAGTACACACCTTTCAAATGTCTGGAAGAATACTTTGGCCCACTACTCAGAAAGGTTACACTGCTTATTTATACTCTGGTGATTATATCTTTAAATATAATGCACTAATCAATTAGTATTAAAGATTTATGAAGGAACAAGTTAATAATTTTCCACTCAATTCCTTCCTACTAATTAAAGATTTTTCACCATTAATCTTTGTCCTTTAGCATTTAATCTGAAGTAATGCTTGTCCTTTAGGTTTAGAATTAATTTCAAATCACATCTTTAATTTCAGTATAGAGAACTATTTTCACAATTGCCTTTCAGATTAAATTAAGAAATCTCTAGAAGTCTCCTATTTAATTTTACATACAAAATGTCATTTGCATTAATCTGATGATTTTAAACTACACATTTGGCCCACAATATCTAATTAATTTGGCAAGAGAATTATGGAAATAATAAAATTACTTCCAAATTTCAAGGAACACTTCATTTTTAAATGCCTAATTAAATATATCTTTGTAATAAAAGAAATCATTCAGAAGAAGTGTAATAGTATTTTAATTTCTCACTAATAGGTATGCTGAATGTTAATTTGTCCTACATTTGGCATCCACAGGAGACAAAACCATTGTCTCCTCAATGCCAGAAACCAGCAGTACATTCATACAAACTGGAAAATAAAATAAAATATAATTTGCTTAACAGAGAATACAAACAAAACAATTAAAAATTAAGTTATTCATTGAAAGAAATTAGCTGTCATAGCATGAATACAGTTACTGATTTTGCATTTCAATCAAGAGAACAGTGAAAAGCAATGATATTTAAGAATATCAGCATCTTAGTTACTTGTTTAATTTTCAGTGCTGCCTCTTACTGATGGATACTGCTTCTAAATGACCTCAAGAATAGTTCAAAAATGTTCCAACTCTTCTGAACTAGCACTGAGTTTGGATAAGAGGAAAAATCATTACACTTCTTTTCAAAACATTTTAGAACTCTCCAGCCTCCTTTATTTTTCTCCCTTCTTATTTCAAATATGAAATTCATTCTATACTCTAATTTCTCTGACAAATGGTCCATAATCATCCCATTTTATGTGATTTTGTACTCCTTCTTTCTTTATTAAACCAGTTCAAAATCATTTCATTTCCCCTTTGTCCTACTTTCAAGTTCAATGGCATTTAAAAGGTATACCAAAATATACCCCATGCCTCAAGTATCACAAAATTTGAGGAAACTAACGATTATTCTAAACTGAGAGTATGACTTTTTTATTTATTTTTATTTATTTATTTTTTTATTGCATTATAGTTTTACATAATGTTGGGATTAGTTGTCACATATTCCTAGATACACACAATTCAGCAATACAATTTATTCAATATCCCCACCACCACATCCCTCTACCTCTCTCCTCCTATCGCCTGATCCCTTGCCTTTCTTCTGGGTGTATACTGTTACTAAAAATCCCAAATGCAGTGACATAACTCTTCCATCTATGAATAACATTTTTTATATACATGGCTATAGTATATACACTGACATTTATAACTTCTTGGAATGTACCTTGCTTTATCTTAGTTCCAACATTCACCCTTCTCCTCCCTTCCTATCATCCCTTGTTATTCTTCAAAATATTTGACAATGGGATTAAACATTTATGCTTTTGTACAGGTATGCAGCATAGCTTGTTCAAATTTCTTATGAAGTATATTGCAACTATATCACATAAATATTAACATTTTGCATTTTTGTTCTATGAATCTAAAACATGACTTGTCTACTTTACTCCTGAGCCTGGGTTTAGATCTAGCCTCCACAAAAGAGGGATACCATTCAGCCCTTGACTCTCTGTGTTTGACTAACTTCAATCAGCATGATTTCTTCCAATGTCATCCATTTACCTTCAATAGATGCAATATTATTATTTCTAATAGCTGAGTAGAACTCCATTGTGTGTATATATATATATATACATATATATATATATATACCAGAACTTTTGGATCCATTCATCCAGTAAGGGACATCTGGGTTGGTTCCACAATTTAGCTATTGTAAATTGAGCTGCTATGAACATGGACATTGCTGTGTAGCTGTAATGTGCTGATTCTATCTCCTCTGGGAAAATACCCAGAAGAAGGATAGCTGGATCGTATGATGGATCCAACCCTAATTTTTTGAGAAGTCTCCACACTGCTTTCCAGAGGGGCTGTACCAGTCTGCATTTCCACCAACAGTGTGCTAGTGTTCCTATCTCACAACTCCTCCAGCATTTATTATTCTTTGTATTCTTCATCTTTGCCAGTCTGAATGGAGTGAGGTGAAATCTTAAGGTAGTTTTGATTTGCATTTCTCTGATTGCTAGTGATTTAGAACACTTTCTCATGTATTCATCGACTTGCTCATTTCAATGCCAATCCGGTCAAGGTTAAGTACTACTGTATTAAGATTCTATGACCTAAAATATGGCCTATTTGAATAATAGTGAGCATTATAATTCTGATGTATATGGGGATTGCTGGAAGAAAACTCAGTGCATAAGTACACTAAACAAATGCACCCATTAGCCTACAAAATATTTGGAAGCAGCTTACTTAACAATTGTTATTCTTTGTCCTCTTCTATATTCAAGTATAAAGTACTTTGGGCTTATGTTTCAAATTTCATTTTTATTCTGCGCAGAAAGGAAATGTTCAAAAACCTGAAGTAGAATCAAACCAACTCATTTAAAAACATCTTCATCTCTGTGCATTATCAGAGGACTAAATTCCCCATGCCTTGCCATGCCAGAGAAGCGCTGAGTATCATTGGTTAATATTAGGCTTCAGGCTCCTGCAGTTTTCCAAGTAAATGAAAGGTCAATAATGTATGCTACATGCTGGCTTCAGGCTGACAGTTCTGTCTACCAATTCAGCATCGCCCAAGGTACCACTGCTGCAGTTACATGCCTAACCCAAAGATACTTACAGCTCATTTCCTATTCATCCTAGCATAATCCTCTCACTTGCTGACCATTAGCAATGTAATTAATGGGCATTTTCTGATCGATGTCCCCTTGCAGATAAGTATTATAATAAAGGGTGATTACAGTGAAGAATAATAGAGTTGAAAATCAGCTCCTAGTCGTCACCACTCATTGACAGTGCCATAGCAGAACCAGACAGTGAGACCAGGCTGCATAGAAATTATATCAAATAAAGTAATTCCTTCAATTTATTGCACTTTTAATTATGCCATCTTTAATTTAAAGAACTACCTTGCCCCCATCCAATGTAGGCTTGAAGCTAAAGGGAATTAATCTAAGGCTAACTAATATTCACTTCCTCCAGCACATTTGAAATCAATTTTACCTTAAGCAAAATGTTTTATGAGCCTTTAGTTTACCGTGGGCATTATGCATCTTCATAATTTTCTAATGAGCTTAAGATACCCATGAGCAGAAGTCATGAATCATATTTTTGGTGGCCCTTAAAAACAATTTTTTCCAACACTGCTGTAAATTAAAAGAGATGTGAGAAAATGAGAGTAAAATCTCATTACCACTGACAACTCACAGCTCAATAAACCTGTTTTAAATCTTATAAAAGGGTCAGTTATTTGTCATTTTTAGTAACCTTCATCATCACAGCCAATATCATGCCATCCACTCTTTCTTTAAAATATCAGGACTTTGAGGTCACACAAAGAGCTGGGGCCTTGAAAGTCATTCCTGGGAGAGATGTAAGAACCAGAGTTCCTACGGGATGCTTCAACTTAAATATTGACAGGCACTGAGCTAAGATATTACACAGAAAGGGTCAGAGACAAAGGTCCAATAAACAGAACCTAAGAGACCCTGTCACTCACTGGGATTTTCAGACAGCAAGCATCGGGGTGGGGGTGTGGAGGACTGGATGGTCATTTCACGGTAGATCACAAGGAACACAACCAAGATGAGGCTTAATTGTTGCTTACAGAATGAACAAAAATAAGAGAGAAAAATTAGATTACAAGTAGTGTCAACCTTTGTCTAAAATAAATTTTCTACATGAAAATTAAATTCACTGTGGATTATCCTAGGCTGAACTTCAATCACATTAGGTCAGCTTCTGCCATTGGCCAGCAGTCTCTGAAGCTTGGTTCTTTCCCCTGTCCTGGGTATGTTCTTGAGAAGAGAGTGAATTTTAACCTAAACAGACTTGATTAAACAAAATAAACACAGCAAACAACAGTTCCAAACATTCAAATAAAACACAAGTAATTTTTCCCAACTCCGTGGCTAGCCCAGCCACAACCATTATTCTCTATTTGGTAAGTGATGGAGGCAACCATAAATAGAAGTAGGTCTCTTGCTTTAAAACTGAGTATCTTTTTCTTGATATCTGCTCATGATAAGATAATCTGTGTGTTGCTTTCAGGGGTTAAACGGAGAAATCTTTGTACCCCAGAAGACATCAAAGAGGTACTCTTAGGCTTGTAATTGGGCAGGCAGGGCTCCTACACAAAATTGCTCTATGAGGACCCCTTGTTCCCTCTGTCCTTTAGTTTTGCCCTTGTCAGAATATCTGATCTAGCCTGATTTATCTCTCAACCAAAATTCACAGGTTCTAAATAAGAGGAAGAGGTTAGTAACAAAATCAAGGCACTGAACACTTACAGTTTTGCTTACTGTCCACTAGATTTTAGCTCTTTGAGCCACTTGCTACTCTGATTTCACAAATTTTGGGAATATTGATCATAGCTTGAGTTTTATCCTTAATCATTTCTAATAATTGATGGCATAATAATTGGTGGCAAAATTTATCACCCTGCTGTAGTTTACCTCTGAGAGCATTCTGATGTCAACCAATTTCATTATCACCCTATACAAATTTTCCTGTCACTGAATCACCACATTGAGACTTTATGCATTTATCTAGTTTGATTGCAATAGTAAAATATCACAGACCAGGTAGCTTCAGCACCAGAATTTTATTTTCTCACAGTTATGGAGACTGGGACGTCCAAGATAAGGATGCTGGCATGGTCAATTTCCAACAAGGGCCCTCTTCCAGACTTATAGATGCCATCTTTTCATGTGTATTCATACAGCAGAGAACAAGCTCTGGGCTCTCTTTCTCTTCTTACCAATCCTTATGACCTCATTTAACCTTTATTACCCTCTCCCAGGATGTATTCCCAAATATAGTCATTGTGAGGGCTAGAGTTTCAACACAAAATTGGAAAGAATACAATTCAGGCCATGCCATTTTGTTCTTAGCCCCCAATAGTTATGTTCCCTATCTCCCAACTCATTTCCAGCCTCTGCTGTTCCTGCACCTGAGCCTAGCACCTCACTTAGTCTATACTCAAAACAATAACTGTTAGGAACCTTCAAAAATGTAAGTCATGCCATGTCGTTTCTCTACTCTTTTTTTTAAGAGGGGACAGTGAGAGAGAGTGAGAGAGGGGAGAGAGAGAGAGAGAGACAGTGAGAATCAATTTTTATTTAGTTTTTCACATGGCTTTTGCTGCCCGAGACTTTTCTGTGTATATGGTGCTGGGGTTTGAACTCACGTACCTGCACATGCCAGGCAAGTGCAGGAAACACTGAGCCATTGCTCCAGCCCCACTTCTCTTAACCCTCCAGTAGTGTCCCCTCTCATTTAAAGTCAATATCCTCACAATGGCCTCAAGACCATTCACAGGCTACGCATCTTACCTTTATGACTTTACCTCATGCTCTGCATCTGTTTGCTGTAGTCTAGTCACACTGGTCCTTTCCATTGTTAGCAAGTGCCAGAGTCCTGCCTCAGGGTCTTTGCATTTACTCTTCCTTCTGCCAAGAACACTGTTCATGCAGATAGCCTGTGGCTTGCTCCTCACCTCCTTCAGGTCTTCATTTACTCAGAAGGTCTTTCTGGACTGCAGTTGGAATTATTTATCACCCTCATCACAGTTTTCTTTTTCTTTCTCTCTTTTTTTAAATTTTCCACTATATTGCTTTTCATTATCTGACATAGATGACAGAGAGAATATAATTATAGTATACTTATTAGTTAGGATTCTTTATCTTTCAAATAATGAAGCACAAACTCAAACTGGATTAAACAAAAGTAAATCGGTTTATGCAAGTAACTAGAAATTCCAAAACTAGGGCAAAATGTGGAAGGATGTGGTCAAACACAGTCTCTGTTTCCTGTGACTCAGTTTATTATTTCCACCTCTTTAGTTTTCTACAGAATTTCACCTTTTGTGGTAATGAAAAACTGCTGTTAAAGATTCCCAGACTTCTCACCTTCACACCTCACCATTCAAAACAAAGTGTGTATCTTATGCAAATGAATTGCTCCTCACTCTGATTGGACCAGATTTAACCAATCATAGGTGTCAAGGTTATGTTATTCACTGATTGGCGTTTCCTCAGGTCATTTCTCATCATTGCATCCATCTCTATGCCAAGGACTCTGTTTGCTAGGGAGTGGGATGAATGCTGGAGAAGAAAATGAAATGTCCATTGCAGCCACTATGCTTTAGTGTGTCTGTACATAATTTGAGAGAAACTGGATCTCATAAATCAAAGCAGCATAGTCAACAAGTAGTATCGTCTACACTCCCCAGACCCAAGGCAACACTATTAGCCGTCCTACAACTTGGCTACCACACATCAGCTTAGGCTGCTCACAATACCTATCTTTTCTCTCCTTACAGAGGATTCTTGATGAAATGAGTTAGTCAAAAGTGAACATTCAAATAATGCAATAAACATTAAGGCAATTCATAGATACAAGGATGGAAATATAGGACTTATGCCCCTCTCACACTCTATACTTCCTCTTCTCTTCTAATGGAAAGAGTGAGTATTTGAGCATATTAACTTTCAAAAGTTATTATGAAATTTAGCAAGAGAAGGGTTAATTTATCTTTTCTGTGTACCATTTTATGAAAATTGAAAAACTTACATCTACTTAGCTGTGAGATCTATCTCTGCCTTCCTGAGACAAATGTGAACCAAGGCTTTGTCAAGAAGGAGTTAGGACCTATAGACCAAATCAGAGTTAAGAAACAACGGCAGGCAAGAAAACATAGCCCCTGGGACAGGAGTCCCATGTGTTTCTCCTTTGTTTGAAAAGCAATAAAACTACTTTTACCGTTTTTCCAAAAACCATGTCCTCATAATTGGATTGACATCAGGGACAAGGACTGAACTTTCAGTAACAAATTTAGCACCTAGATGGAACCTGAGACACTCCAGTTTTCTTGGGCAGGTCTGGAACTCCAAGCAAGCCCACTTCCCTCCTAAGGATGTGGCAAACTTGTTCAGAGTGAACTGATGCAAGCCTAGGAGGTGGATGAGTTTGCGAGTTTGCCTCCAGTGGAGCCAGAGAAACTATTCCTCTGAGTAAAGGGAAGAACTGAGGCACTGTCCCAGCAACTGTTGAAGCCCCTTTTGCTCCATGAAACTCCCACCCTTCTTTCCATGGACTGTATGGATTGCTCCTATGGTGTATTTTGAAATAAAGGAAACTGAATGCAGTAAAGTTGAGGCACCCTTGACCATCTGCACGATCCCTGCCCTATGTGTGCCTTGTCCAGACACCTGCCAACTGCCACCATGAATCTCTGGACTGCCCTGATGCTGATTACCCTTAAATGCCTGATAGAGAAAAACACTTCAGGTCACTTCCTCCAACTTCACCCTCTCTCAGCAGAAAGCAGCTTGGAGATGTCATTGCCCATTTCCCATAGAAGTGGAATATGGAAAATGACAGTGGGGAAATGTAACCATGGTCCACTTTTTGCTTTGAATGCAGTCCTTGCTTCTCTTCCACCACGACTTATTTTTAAAACAACATGCTTCTTTCTCTTCCTGTCTCTTTTCTCCTTGCTAATCTCTCCCCCTCCCTAATCTCAGGGGAAACAGGATTACCTTTTTTCCCCATCCTAGGCAGAATTATGTCTTAGAGCACACACCTGCCACAGGAGGAAAGTAATTCAGACATCGGGGATGGTATAGGAAGATCTCATAAATGAATATATACCAATTAATAAGTGAATTACAACTCTGACAGAGAACACATGGAATGTAGCCTTTAAAAGACTCCCTGCTCCCCGTGATGGGCAGAAAACACAGCCTCTAGGGCAGGAGACCCCTGCATTTCTCCTTTGCTAGCAAAGCAATAAAACTTCTTTTTCTTAAAAAAATAAAATAAAACAGGAAAGAAAGGAAATAATAGAGGCAACCAAAATGAGGGGAATACCTGGTACCTCTGAGACCTCTTCTCTCTGAACCAATGGGCGCCTTGATGGATCACACTAGGATCATCACTTCTGTTCCTGACCCACTACTAGTAATTCTGCTTTTCTTCTCATGACTGCACTCTCTTCTGACCTCACAGGTTAATAATGGGCCAATGCTTGCTGCTCAAACCACTCGGAATTCTTTCTCAAGCAGCATCATGAATAAGTTATATTTGTTTATCTAAAAATTTCCCCTTGAGTTTTTCTTGAAATGAAACAACTAGAACCACAGTTGCATGAACGGAAGTACAGTCCTCCGGTACTATTTTTATAGCTTGGTTAGTTTGAGGATCAACAACATCAGAATGTTCAAACTAGTTGGCAATCACAATCATAAGCTGGAGGCAAAATTGGTATCTTATAACTATACATTTTTCTGATGACAGTACCCAATGCAAACATTAAAAGCTGGTATTATCAGCCACTTCTCTGTTGACTCACAAAACCTCAAAAGAATTTTATTTGATTTATTCCCATAACGTAGTACTTGGCTACCTGGTGAACCAAACGGCAGAGATCATTCTCAGTACTCCTTTTCCTGGAGTGGTATGAGTTTCACCTCTGCATTACATGGGTATCACCCATTATTATAGTTAAAACATAATGTTTATTGAAAGAGGAAACATTTTACGCTAGAAATTTTAAAACATAATCAAGAGAAATGCACATTTACTTCAAATAACTTTAGGTCTAGAAATCTTTCTAGATCAATTATTAAAGGAAGATTCTTCTTTTATAGAAGTGAGGTTCCTAGACCTTGAAGAATGTAAAGGGAGACAGATAATGCATGTGAGCTAAAATTTATATTAGGTATTATTTCACTTGCTTTATATGTATTATCATATTTAACAACACTGGGAAGTAAATATTCCCAGGAAAAGAAGTTTGAGTTCATGAAAGAAAAATGTGCCACTTTAATAATAGAACTAAAATTCAAACTCAGGTCCAACCAGAATTAAAAGCCACAGGGTATTGATAAGTATTTCTCAAACTATGTTATGAGAAATAACAGTACTATAGAAGGTTAAGAACCTATAATTTTAAATTTTGACAAGCACATTTGGAAAACTCTGGGTTAAATGGTTTTTCTCTTAATTGCAATTGAGCCCTCTATATAGTAATTATGGAGTGAATTTCTGAGACTACTTTTCCATAACTTATTTGACTTGAATAGATTTGTACAAGCATTTTTGGATGATGAAATATATTTCATGGACCTTGCTTTGAGAAACCTGCCTTCAAACTTGCACCCACAAATGGAATCAATATGAAGATTAGAAGCTTGGGTGAGCATTTGTCTTTACAAGTTTACATTAAGATCTCAATGAGGTCCAAGCGTATCAATAGAAAATATGTTAAGGCACATTCTTGTTGTCAAGCAAACTCTCGAATGAACTGCTTTAAACCAAACAGCCAAAATGGTTCACTTGCAAAATAAATGAGAATATGCACCAAAGGCTCAGAGCAAGGCAAAGTGAAATAAGTTCTTGCCAAGTCAACCTTTTCAAATGAGAAAAGGAAAGGAAAACATGATGGTGGCAAATGAGTCTTTAAGAGAGGCATTTAATGAATTTTCTATTACAAATTATTTATAATAAAGCAGGTTATTTGGGTTCCAATAATTTTAGTTAAAGAATTATAATCCTAGGGATAATGTTGAAGAAAAAGTATACATCAAGATGCTGATATTTGTTTTACTCACCAATCTGTGTGCTTGGGGCCTGAACAGATTATGACTTGCACAAAGCAGATCCCTCTGCTTCCTTTCCTGACAAGGATGGATGCTTTTAAAACTGAATTAGCAGAAGCCAAAATGATAACTACAATTTTAAGATACACGAATAGTTCACAACTCATCTTAAGCAAGTTGTTATACGCATTATAGTGTAATACACAATATATACACAATTATATACATGTGTATATATACATACATGCACACACACATATATGTTATTCTGTTTTTTTTCCCTCCCATCTTTTACCCTTCAATTTCTGTAAGATTTCAAACTGGGTGTTATTAATGTAAGCTGCTCTTCTCAAGTGTTCATAAAATTGTCATCTTAAATGAGGTTATTCTGAATGATTCCACATAGTCTGTACAATATAGTAGTTAAGAGCCCTTGAGAGTTTTACTGACTTGGATTTCAGTCCAAATCCAAAACAAAATAATTGTGATGCCTCATTGAAGTTATTTAGCTTTTTAAGATTCACTTTCCTCTTCCATAAAATTGTCCTTCTGTGAATATTAAATTATATGCTACTGTAAAGTATATAAGAGAGTTTTTGACATATAAGTATTCCAAAATGATAGCTAGTATTATTGGCTAATTAATGTAAACATTAACCCCATATAGCATCAGCAAAAGAAATGAACAATCACATCATCTTCTCAAATGTTTCCAGAGAGCTATCCTTAATGAAAGAAGATAGTCATTATGTCCCACTACTTAAACTGTCCGAGATATATGAGTTTAGACTCAACAATCAAAGAATTAACGTGGGCCCAAGTAAATTTTGCAATGTATCCAAGAATGCATCCCTGTTTGATTTAATATAAAAATTTTCAGATTACTTCCAGCAAAGAAAAATTATTGGTTGAGAAAGACAACAAGCAGAGAAGAGCCAAGTTTGAAAGGCACAAGTTTGACAGGTCTGTAACAGATCACACAATCTGTTTGTCAATGCCCCCTCACTATGAGTTTATGATATTACTTTATGGGTGAATTCTGTAACTTCACCATAAATTTCTTAACCATTGCTGAATGCTGTCCTGACTCTGCTTAAAGGGTTTAAGTAAAACTGGTGAAATTTCTCATTAAGGGTTTTAGTGAGGGGATGGTGAGTTGAATTAGCATCATAGGAAGTAGAATAAAAATCACAGTCAAGAAGGGGGAAAGGACAGTCAAGAGCCTGGAGTCAAATGTCAAATACAAAATAATGAAGTTAAAAGAGAACTTTCATTGACAAAAAAAGGAGCGGGGACTAAGGCAAGTCAGGCATGAATCAGGTTGCAAATTGCAGGTTCCTATTGGCAGTGTGGTATGGGAACAGGTAAGCCAAGGGAATGCCTACCATGAGCATGGAATGACGCTGGGTGCATAATTGATGCAAGCCAAGAAAGCACAATCTTTATCCCTCAAAACTGTGTGGCTGCAGTGTCCTTGAACTCAACCACCAAACCACCATGCATTAGAAAGTGAACGTGAGCTCTAGACAAAAGTAGAAAATTAAAAAATGGAAGCCAAAACACCTTAGAGAAGAGCGATGTGTTCATGTTCAGGTAAAAAGGAAGGGAAGGTAAAAATAATTCAATGTCTAAAGACGAATTAATTCTTCTTCTGATTGGTATCTGTAATGTCTCAATTACCCCAATTTATTTCAGATATTTCTCAGTCTCAAGAGATTTGGTTTAACCTAGATAACTGAGAAAATAGAAGCACAAACAGGATAGCAGGAATATAGGCGGAGGAGCAGGATAGGTTGCAAACGGGCGGCAGGGAATGTGTTTTTGATATATGGGGTTTAACCTGCTTATGGAACATCCAAGTAAGACTTCAGAAAAGTTGTTCTTGAGCCTCAATCTAGGTGTGGAGTCAGAAGTACAACTTTGTAGGACTTGGGACACAAAGAAAATTTCACAAAACTTTTAGGAAAGAGGAGAAGGCTCATAAAAATTAGAAATCACAATGCTTTAGTTCCTTTAAAAGCAGCACTCAAACTTCAAAAATAATTAAACTTAAGGCTATTGTCCCAAACTTAATACGACAGTACTTACAATTAAGTCTAGAGTTATAGGCAGGTCTTCAAAATAATTGTAGGGGTAGTTTTTATCATGTGGAATAAAATAGAATAGAATATATAAGAATGCAAATGTGTTTATGAGAGCTGGATGGGCAAGAGAGACACACCCTAAACTACAAGCTAGTAAGTCAGTTCAAGATGTAAAACTTCAGGACCCGAGATTTTCTAGAGGCAGGAAACGTGATAAGGATGCCTATGCACCAAAAATGGTGTATTCTTCTTATGTGCTCTTCAGAAATAACCAAGGGCAGAGATGGAAAAGGAAAAATGACTGAGAAGGCAAAGAAAATCTCACAGAAATAGATTTCAAAAACAAATGGAAAATAGGTCGGAAAATAGTAAGAAATTAAAGAACAAGTACAATGCAATAGAAGTTTCTGGAAAGGAAATTGGATAACAGAGAGGAGGAAATTACTGAATGAATAATTCAGAATCATTTCTGGGAACTCTTTAAGACATGAGTCTCCAAACTGAAAGGACCCACAATATACACACTGAGATGTGCATTGTGAAATTTCAGAATTTTATCAGAGTTCTAAGGCAAGGACCCCTGTTCTAAGGGTTTCAACGCAATAGGCTTGATCACTAGACTCAATATGCCAATCAAAGAGATAAGCAGTGGTGAAGAGCAGGAAAGGAGCTTTAATTAATGTGACCACACAGGGAAAAACAGATATGGAGATATGGTGACCAAAGATCCATCTTCAAGGGGTTGACAGAAACTTTGAGATTTTACAGAAAAGGAGAACAGGTACAAGGGTTGGAGTTTGCAAGCTGGCAGAGTAGATCATCATTGTTAGTCCAAAGTCCGATCGATCTTTATCTCAGAACTGGTTCTGTGAAGTCCTGGGAAACTTTTCCTCACTTGAGGGAGTGATTTGGTTCCCAATGTGAGATGATTGCTCCAGCTTAGGGGGCAAGCCGCCATTCAATCATGTGGTAATTACTCCTACTTAGGGGAACAATCTGATAATGGGGTGTTCTGTACTGTGAGCTGACAATTAATGGCCAATGAATATTTTTTGTTTCTTATCTTAAAGTTGCTTATCATTCAGATTTGTGTTTCCTAGAATCCAAGCTAAGTGCAAAAGAAAGTGAAAGAGAAAAAAGTTAAAGAGGCAAATGGAGTCAGAAGAGGGACAAAATGGAGTTAGTTAGGTCAGTGACTGATCCCTCCTTTAAGATAGAATGTGAGAGAAGAAAAAGATTCTGCAAGTTTTCTGACAAGAAGAAAATAACTCATGTGAAAAACAGAAATTTGAATGCCTTCAGAGATCTCACAGTAACACTGGAACTGGAAGAGAATTGTCTTCAAAATTATGAAAGAAAATTACTTCCTATCTATAGTTCTATACCCACGCAAACTATCAATCAAATGTAAGAGTAGTATAAACTTGTTTTTAAATATTCAAAGTTTGAAAAATATTTATTTCTCATGCACCATTTCCCAAATCTATTAAAGGATGCCCACTAAACTGAAAAAATAATATAAAAAAGGAAGCTATGGGAAATAAGAAACAGAAAACTCAATATAAGAAAGAATTAAAGGGAATCCCAGGATAATGGCCTCTGAAGATCCCAAGAAGACTACTGCACCAGGGTGCATCCAGAGTACACTGGAGACATGAACTCAGAAGTTAACTTGCTAATTACTAAGATGGCTTGACAGGCCAGGTGTTGATGAAGTCCTGTCCCGCAGAAGGAAATGAAGAAGAGGAGGGGACTTCATCAACACCTGGTCTGTCAAGCCATCTTGGTAATGAGTGAGCTTAACTTCTGAGTTCATGTCCCAAATGTACTCTGGATGCTCCCCAGAGCAGCTGTCTTTGTGGGATCTTCATTGGCCATTATCCTGGGATTCCCTTTGATTGTGACACCCTCAAGGAATGTCCACTTTGTCTCATTGGTGCATTCCCGAAGACAGGCTAAAGGGAACTGGGAATTGGAAAATACATAGCAACCCACATCCCTTGAACATATTCCTACTAACTAACCGTACCTGGTTCAACACAACCCTGCTGATACTCCATCATGGTGAGCCCTACTTCTCCCAAGAACATTCCATTGTCTTGCCCACTTCCATTCCCAGAAGGAGCATCTGTAAACTCCAAAAGATGGAAGCCAGACTGTGACTTGGAAATGCCACTCAGCTTTTCTTCTGAAAGGTTGCAGCTATTGGTGGCAGAATTGTCCTCTCCTTCATAGCTGGGTTGGTACTTGCTACTCTCTTATATTGTCACCTTTCCTGTCTTTTTATATGTACATAGTCCACTGTTAAAAACAATAAAATATTAGAATAAAATAAAAGCACAGACATTTGTAGGGATGTAGATCAACTTGATCATGGTGGTTTGTCTGTCAGGATTCAGTTAGGGAAACAGGGAATAATTCATTACTTTGCAAGCAAGAATTAGAAGGTTAAGAGAATAGAGAGGAAACCATGAAAGCAACCAGAGATAATAGCTGCAGGAAAAGACTACCATCCTATATCTGGGAAAACAAAAAGGAAGAGAGGCATTACCAAAATCTGCACACAGGGACGGGCCTCTGAGGACTGTGCTCAGACATTTGTGGAAGAAGCCCCATCTGTTTTAGCTGAATTTCTATGGAGTCCCTGCAGCTTGGTGTGGGGTTGCCAAAGCACACGAATGCTGGGGCAAATGCCACTGGTGAGACTGATAGTGACAAGAATTATAGAAAATAAGAAGTGCCTTCCCCCTTCCTCCCACTTCCTATTGGTAAAACCTTCCAGGAAGCCATCTGGTAGAGCAGTCTGGAAAATACTGTAGGCAGACTCAGGGTCCCCAGCTGTGAGATCACTAGCAGTGAGGGAAGGTAAATCTGGTGCTGAGGAATCCCGATGAAAAACTAGCTCCGGTGGCTACACCTGAAGATGGTGTTGCTTTTCCTATGTCCTTTGAATCTTAATTTTTACTTGAAACTTAAAAATAAAAGCTGTTTAAGGACAACTTTTAGGATGATCATCAACTGAAGCAGCTTTATATTTGTTCATTAAAGGAACAAAATTATTTATTCCCTTGATCTTAGCCAAAAGGCAGAGAAGTGATGGAACAGAATTATTTCTTAAGAAAGATACCATTTTCTTCCACACTTTGTAGTGCTTTAATGTAGTGCTGTGTAGTATGAAGAATTTTTATGAATAATTCTAACTTAAAATGGAAACTTTCAATATTCAAATATTTTTTATAGTGAATAACTAAAAATAGAAAAAGCAAAATCCCCACATGGAGAAGTCCATCAAAGGACTGACAATATTATTTCCATTGGCCATGACAGGCAATGCCAAGACCCAGGCAGAAAGTTCTGGCCTCGAGTCTCTGTCCCATTTTTTTCTAGTTGTGAAATCTTGGATCAGTTGCTTTCTCTCTTAGTGGTTCAGTTTCCTCATCTAGAAGATAAAGAAAAGATTAAAATATGACAGCATTGTGAGAACATAGCACATGATGCTCATTAAAAGGTACAGAAAACATTAGGATTATAGAAGTCTTTGAAAAACGTTGAAAATTCTTTAAACAAATAAAAAATATTTCACTTAAGATATGTATTTCTTTACATCCAGTTAATATTGCAGCTTTACCTAAACTGAGTATACATATAAAAGTAATAAATTTTAAACCATAAATAAATAAACCATTTGAAATTGGATGCTGCTAGTTGAATGTATCTATTTTATAAAATGTGTAATACTGGATTCTGTGCTAATCTCTCTGCCTGAGAAAAGCCTAGCTGGTTGTTCATATGATCCCAAATCCAAGACACCAGCACACACATAAGCAAAGTGTGTTCTTGGCTTTGGGACTACCACTGCTATTTGCAGAGACTAGTGATGTTTGTATGATTCTTAGATAAAAGGAATTACTTCAGTCTCTGCTCAAATTTCAGTTGGGGTTGCTGCATGTCAAATTTTTTTTTCATTTGCTGACATAGTCTTCTAGCCTTGAATAATTTTGTCATGTTGTCTGAGGGTGGACTGCCATCTGTCCTCACATTTTCTCTTCCACTTCTTAGCTACTACCCACTGCATTCTCTGATGCCTCAATTAGAGTGTACATCCTTAGATATCACTGGAAATATTTGTATACTTAGCCATAGTGTTAGTCATTCACCTTTTCATTCTTCAATTGAAACATTCATTGAATGTCTTATATGTATAAAGATCCATGTTTGATGTTGGGGAGACAAAAACAGGATAAGGCACTTGCCCCAACGATGTCTAGAAAAGGAAACAGACACAGAAACAGAAAATTAGACTAAAGTGAAAAAAATGTTTAAAAAGTGTTTTAAATAGGTTTCAGAGACTTAATGAAGTGGGATTAATTCTTCAGGAGCACAATTTTGTATTTATAACAAATTCAGAAATGTTAGCAGTATAAATGTCAGAGACTCTCTATTTTAGGATCCAGACATCCCTCACTGATTTCCCACACCACCTCCACTGGCATCTCTGTGTGTGGCTACATGTTTATGCATATGTGTTGGTGCTCATGTGTGAGTTGTTGTTGCAATACTTATATCATTGTTTTGTTTTTGTTAATATTTCCCTTTTTGTTCTTTGCTGCATAGACGTGGAAATTTTGTAACTGCTTTTCACCCTGTACTGCCAAAGAATTTCTGGGTTATGTGAAAGTTTCCCTCTGAATCAGACTGATGTTCTTCATCACCAATGTATAATCTGCATCCTATTCACTCAGTGAATATTACTATTTTCAACAACTTTTTGAGACACATGTTTTAAAAAAAAAGCAAGAGGTGTGATAAGCAAATTCAGGGTTCTCAACCTCAGGGCTATTGAAATTTTAGACAGGTAATTCTTTGGACAGGTAATTTTACCTTCTACCCATTAGATGTCAATAACTTTCTTCCTTGCCTGTTGTAACTATGAAAATGTTTTCAGACAATATCCAGTGTTCTTTTTGGAGGCAAAATCACCCCCAGTTTGAAACCACTATCCTACTCAAAGCACAAATGTAAGTGATTTTCAAAAAAAACACTGCAACTTGCATGTTATAGAGATATTTGAATAGTTCTGACAATTCTTACTTCAATTCTTGGTATGGTTTCTAATCATTAATAAATAGTTACAAAATGAAGATTCATACTAACAAGTGTAATTATAGATTATAGAAAATAAATTTTCAAGCATCTGAAATTTGGCAGGAAGTACAGCCACCAATGTATATAATAGTAACTTCTTCTGAGCAATTACTAAGTGTCCAGTAAATAGTTTATTACATTCATTATCTAATTTAATCTTCACTACAATCCAACAATGTAGATGCCATTTTCATCTGAGTGCTGTAGATAAGAAATTTGAGGACTAGAGAGATTAGATGGGAATTCTAGTCAAACTGGTAAGCTGAATTGACATGGGAAACCAACATCTCTACTACCACCAAAACACAGAAATGCTAGATTTGGGGAAAATACAATTTTTTAATACTTAGATTTTTAGTTTATAGAAATTATGTCTATGATTTACAACATGTTAAATCAAGCTAACCATCATAAACATTATCTCATATATTTACCAATTTCTTGCGAAAAGAACACCTTAAATTTACTCTCAGCATATAATACATTATTATTAACCACAGTCACCATGATGTGCCATAAATCCCTTAAACTTACTCCCTTGCCTATTTGAAATTTTCTGTCCTTTGTCCAAATATCAAAAAGCAAAGTTTTTGATCTAAATTAATAGTAAAGATCCAAAGCGAATGATTCTGTGAGTACCAAAAACTGAGCAGAGAATACACAGTAGTAACAGGATATTGAAGTCAGATGGTTATATTGGAATTGTTGGTGTCTGAAGTATTAACACTCCAATAGAAAACTGAAGTCATAGTCTTTGAATAAAATCAGTAATCAGGTATGGAATTTCCATTGGCAAAGCTCCACATCCCAAGGACATGACAGGAAAATGAGCCTTGAAAGATAAAAGTCTACTTACATCTCTGTGTGTGAGATCCAAAATCTCATCACTTGTATGGAGACCCTTACATAGAAAGATCAGCATACTAATACGTCTAGAATGAATAAGTATAGGCCTACCCAAGAGCAAACCATGACAGTTCAATAGATTCAGCTCTAAATCAAAAAAATATGAAATCCCAACAATAAATAAAGTGAGTTGACAAAAATTATAAAGCATATAAGCAAATACTTTGTTATGATAAGCCACCAGAGGCAGAGAGTCCATGGCTACCAGAGCACTTTAAAATAATATAGCCATCATTTTGTAAGAACCAATGAGATGGGGAAAAAGAAACAAAACAACAAAGAAAAGAAAGGGTATTATGGAAAGGAGATGTGGAAAACAATTTTTTTAAATAAAAATAAAAGTCATTAATTTAAAAAAAATACCTTGGTAGCTAAGAGAAGAGAATTTTTAAATGGAAAAGAACTCCATAGAAAACATTGAGAACATAATATAGGTGGATACAGAAAAAAAGTTATGATAGAATAAAAGATTTGGAAGATAGAAGTTCTAATATGCATGTGAATGCAATACAAAATTAAGAGATTAGAAGACAGTAAATATTTGAAAAGATGTTGGCTGAGAATTTTTCAGAACTGAAAAAAGACATTGGTAGGCATGAATCATCAGGGAAATTAAGATGTTAAACCTGAATTTAACTACTATGCTACACACTACATCCTCACAAAAACTTACAGTGTACTTACTTACACCCCTTATTTGTCATTTACTGTTAGGATGTCTCTTCACTTCTGTGTTCCTCAAACTCTGGCAGACATTTAGCTATGTCTGAAAGACAGTTTCTGGTTGCCTCAACTGGTGGAAGAGGGGAGTATTTGCTACTATCATCTACTGGGTTAAGCAACACAGTACAGCTCTTGCTATGAAGAATTACCTGGCCAAAGAATCAATAGTGTCAAAACCTACTTCACTTATGTTGCTATTAATTCTCACAACCCAGCAGAAATTTTTATTCCTGATGGAGATACTGAGCTGAGACGAAAGAATTTAAGTAACTTGGCCAAAGATATACAGCTAGTCAAGAACAGAGCTTGAATTTAAATTCATGTTGGTCTCACTCCAAAGTGCCTGGTCTTCAAATTGTAGTTGTTGTTGTTGTTGTTGTTGTTGTTTTGTTTTGCAGAGAGAGAGAGAGATAAACAATTTTATTTGGTTTTTCATGTGACTTTCATTGCTGCCAGACTTCATTGTGTACTTGGTGCTGGGGTTTGAACTCACGTACTTGCACATGCCGGGAGAGCGCCATAACTGCCAAGCCACCACTCTGGTCCCTCAAATTGTATTTTCTAAGATTTCAAATAAACATAGATTTACCAGGTTATGTGATGTGTAAAGTAGATGCTACAACACAGAATGCATAGAAATGGACTATTCTATTCAAACTACTCCATGACAGGGTGACCCTGTGGATTAGCCCACCAAGGCTTCTTTCTCTTTTCCCTTATCCTTCTCCAGATTTTTATGTATTCCTATCCCACAATAGAAGAAAGGAGGTAATTCTCTGTTCCCATAATACCACTCACTGTCTAGAATAAAAGCTCACCACAACACTAATATTCTTTTCTGATGCATTTACTGCTGGTGATCTAAATTTGGAAAATATCTTGCTTTTAAAGACACTTTGGGTTCCTGAGACTTACATCTACTCCTCAGTGAGACTACTTTGAGTAGTGAATATTTTGTGCTCACATTGCTATATCAAAAAGGCCCTTCAGATTGTCTATTTCATGTTGACTCAGCCCAAACACATGCAAATAAATCAGCAGCAAATTTGGTAAGAGAACATAACATTTGAAATCAAAATGATCCATTGACATAACCATGCTAAATTTCCCAGCCTTGCTTTGATCTCTTAGATCACAGAAAAATTCATTTCAAAATAAAAACATGTCTAAATATGCCATTCTAATTGTATTCTAAAAATTAGATTCTTAAACACTTTTCAATCAAAATAAGTATTTTATTATTCTGTGTATGAATTGCATATGTTATTGTTGTTATGGATAGCTCCAGATTCTCACAAGAAATCTAACTTCATTCCAATATGATTCTTTGAAAATTAGAAATATTCTCCTTAACTGAAGGAGCTGCTCTTATCTTTTCAAATTCTTTTCAAAATGCAGTTCATCTTATTCCATAATTTTTTATTACTGTTTTTAGACATGGGTTTCCTTGGAAACTGGACTTCTAATGGACTTTAGCTACAAATAGGCTAAAAATTGCCTTTATTCATTTATCATTTCATTGTAATTAAATCTTCTATATGATGTGGTCTGTTCTCATGTATGGTATCTTGTTTCCATAGCAACAGAGATTTTCTACTATCCATAGTCTGAAATGCCTTCACAGTGTTTCTTGATTAACTCGTGATCCCAAAATTGCATTTTGTAAACTTACATGTAGTGAAAGTTATAAGGAAAAGACTGCAAAAAAATTATCTTGTTTTCCATTTCTTTGAAATTTGCTTTTGTTTTTATGATTATTTTTTCTGATATGCTGCCCTCCTAGAGCAACATAATTTTGTGCAGCTAGGAAAAGCAAAATGCACTACTAAATTTAGCAAACCCTATCATTTTTGTGGTTGGATTGCCATCTACAGTTTTTAATACCCACTGGCTGAGAGAGAAGAAGACCAACTACAACATTTTTATAAAATGGAGAAAGCAAAAAGGATGTGAGTATCATTTTCTTTCTTTCTTTTTTTGCTAATATTTTTAAACAATCTATCGATAGTACTAATCTACTAATAAAAGGAATATCACACTTTCATTTTCCTGTCAACATAGACCTTTGTTTATTCCAATAATTTCAGAACAATTCAGAAGGACTGCAGTTACTAATCATATCCAAAATACTGGAATAAAATCATGAATCTATAAATTTTTCCATTGTGTTAATGACATTGAGAAATTAGCAAAGCTCTTGTTCTTGATGGAAGATAATAAAAAAGAACAATTAACCATATTTAGAATCATTCAATCATTTGATAAATATCAGTCACCTACCATAGTTGAAGACATATTAACCCAGTCCTGATACTCTTAAGTCCTAAAAGAACCCAATTTGAAAGTTTCTCTTAGCCTGGAGTTCTGCGAGAGCTAAGCTAAAATAATATTTACACAGAAAAGTTATTTCTAAAATCACAGACTGATGTAATTCAAGTCTAATTACATGAAGAATACGTGGTGAGAACCTCTCTTGAACTGGACTGTCATAGTAACTCCCATTTTATGAATACCTTATTAGAATCTCAAGCCAAAGAAGGATCATGTGCCATCTTGCATGCTGTCCCATATCCCCTGAACCTATGTCAGATATAACTCATATGCACTTCAGAGTCATTAATAAAATTCCAACTCCACCATGGTTCTAACTGTGGAACCTAACTGTGAGAACTAAAATATTTAGTGAAGACATATTCTTTTAGTAAAACCCTTCATCTCTTTATATCTATCTCAGTTTCAATGGAAAAGTAAAAATAGGCTTTTAGTACATACTTCATAAGGCTGTAATAATTAATAATAAAATGCAATATGAAGATGGAATTCATAAACTATAGAAGTATAATATAAACACTCAGTACTAATTCTTCAAGATTATTAGTGATATGGAGAGGAAACTACAATTTAATTCAGGCTGGGATTCAATATGTAGAGCCAGGTTCAGCACTGAAGATGGAAGGAGGAAGGAAGTCAAAATTAATAAGCCTTACCCTGGTCCCTGTTAGTGATTCCTGCTATCAGTGTGTTCTTTCACTCTTTGACAGAACCCCAAGGAGATTCTTGAGTCATCTTTATAAAGGCCCAATAATACAACAGTGCTCTTTCATTTCATCCTTTCCTCTGCATCTGAGTGCAACTTAAAAGTTCAGTTGCTGACTGTGAACGAAATGAAGCTCCAAAGGAAACTTGGTCAAGTTTGGTCCATCTCCAAAGGCTGACCAATAAAAATAAATTGTGCATGAACTGAAAAAATCTCCACTAACAAACAATTGTAAAATTATTCTGGTTCCACACATAGAAGTAATCTTTCAAGAATCCCAAAAATTGAGAAAAGAAAAGAAAAAGATTAAATCTTCTACTTCTCTGTTAATAATCAAATAAAGGACAATAAGAAATGCTCAGCTCTAGAAATGTGTCCAGTAGGAACTAATAGGTAACAAAACAGACAGTGCTCAGGGACCATTCCTATACTATCCTTCAGAGGAAAAATCTGAAATGGGATTTTTAAATTTCACAATGACAAGAGAATTTGAGGGAGATTTTTGAAAATAAAAATGCTAATTATAAGTGTTAGTTATAAAATGTTCCACTATAAAAGTAAGTATTTCTGTTACCCTCCTATGTAAATGATATTAACCTGTAGACTGGGAAAGGGGAGGTGAGAAATTATATTTTGATCAAGGTGAGAGTAAGTTTATGAAAATTCATCAAGCTGTACTTTAAGATTACACTATCTAAATTATCAATTTTTCAAAAATGAAAAAAAATATTTTCCCATTTAGAAACATGGGACATAAAACTAATGTTGAGTACATAGGTTATCTCAATGATTTGTTTGAAGAAGCTCTGAAATGCTGTCTGTTTTGAAGAAAGTAAATATGCTAGAGATATCCAATATAACCTTTGATTCCCCACAACACAATAGAGGGGATCATTCAATTTACTTCAATTTATCAAGCCCATACACAGATATTTCATTATTGAACTATGTCTGTCTTTTGCTAAAATAATCAATTGCAATATTTGGCTCTTTTTCTTCTCCAGAGGTCTTTTTTTTAATAAATCTATATCTATGACTACCTATGACTATTCCTGGAACCAGAAAGCAGCCACACAGTCTAAAAGACCTAGCTTTTGAGGAAACAACAATATAGGTCAGGAAATGAACAAGAATATAGAACTTCGCTAACAGGAAAATCAGTAGGCAATATAGCCAGGAAAAAGCAGCAGGGTAAGGTGGGGAATTACCTAAAAAGAAAACATGCTTCTAAAACAGTCTGCTAAATTTAAATCCTGTTTAAGGTAATTCCAGTATGTGCTAAAGAAAATTTATGATCTTTCCTAAGCATAACTTGACTCCAAAAGATGGTGTATTGTCATCAATTGTGTTAATAGTGTTAGACTAATTTTGATATCAATAGCCCATGCCTTGGGTCTTAAAAGAAAAAAAGAAAAAAAATCAACAATGTGTGCAAATGTAAAGTACTGGAGAGAATATCTGTAAATGCAAGCAGATTCCCAGAAAATGTCAGCACTTTGTAGGATGAGCTCTGGCAGCCATCTCAGTGTTGACAATATGCTAGAGAGGCTCGGAACATAAATCAATCTACATTTGTTCTCACAGGGACTGGGAGCTGGAATTACTGTTTCTGAAACTTGAGCCAATATTGTCACGGCAATATAAATGATGGAAACTTTGCCACTGTAGTTTGTTTCACCCATTGCATGAACCTCTTGGCAAACAGGGCCCTGGAATTTCATTAATTAGTGCTAACTATGATTGGCACTGCCAGAGAGGACAATAAAACAACCGCAGTGTTTTTATGAACATATGGGTGGCAGAGTCACTAGCTGGATAATACAAGATGGGTTTCCAACTTACTGAAGCTTATTTATACTGCATATAATTTATCTAATTTTGCCTTTTTAAGCTAATTTATTATAATTTCTAGTTTCTACAGATTGAATATTGAAGTATAAACTTCTTAACTAGGAGAAGTTATGATAATCTGTGTCTCATTAACAACATGAAATTTCAAATTGGAAGGATGATTTGAAATGATCTCTAATTCAACACCTTTATTTTATAGAAGAAATTCAGTCCCAGGAAAGTCAAGTGACTTATCCAACTTCACAAAGTCAGTAATTAGAATTAAGGCTAAAACCCAAGTATTCTGAATCCAAGTCTATTCCTCTTCATTTATAATGGTTTCCACTAAGCTGACATTGAGTTGACAAGTCACCGCTTTGGGTTGACATTTAGCTGCTTCTTATATACCTTTTAACTAAACAAATAACATAATGTTTTCTATTATCTCACAGTGTTCTTTCAAATAAGTTGTTAATATAGGCTCCCTCTCAGGTTCCAGGAAAGTATCCGTTAGACTCACTTCATCTATCGTGTTTGTCACAGTTGGTAGGATAATTCTGAATTTTTCTTATTTCATTTTTCAAATGAGGAAATCATTATAGGGAAAAGCTATATTTTCTTCTCTTCATGTTAAGAAGCAAAATGGAGTTCAGTGAATCTTTCTGGGCAGTGTTCATAGAATTTTCTTCCCAGACACTTAACTATTCTATTTGAAAAAAGTACGAATATAATCATAAATTCCCACACTTATAGACTCAGGAGTCTAGGAGAAGTCAGTAGAACGTCTAAATCACACCAGCTCATTATATGCTTCATTAAAAAGGAGATACATACATACATACACACACACACACACACACACACACACACACACACACATATCAATCACCAAAGCCTCTTTCTCTAGCAATTTCTTCTTTCCTTCCCATGCAAATACTCCTTTATTAGCTGCCATATCAGTTACCTGCACCCTTCTTATTAATAAGAAAAATAAAATGTACTTGCATAAAAGCAACAATAGCAGGTACCATCTTCTGACCTCATCCATCCTGCTTCCCTTGGGTACACAGACATGTGTGGATTTGGTATTATGTTGGAACAGAGATGAATTGGTGAGAGGAAATTTCAGTTATTATTTTAAGTTTGGAAGTTACCAAAAAATGAAAAGTTCTATTTCTGAATCATGTTTGCCTAACACATTTCTATACTTTCCATTGAAGAGAGGATGTTACATAGCCAATAGAATCTCCAAGTTAATCTCAGCCTTAATTGAAACCAGGAATTTAAGGGCCTTCATTGGTATTGATATAATATGACAAAAAATGAAAAAATAAGAAGTGTTTCAGGCATTCAGTACAATAGAGCACAAATTACATAAGAACTAAGCATTCAGTTCAAATTGACCATTAGGGAGTTAAAAACTCAGTATATATTGTTTTTATGCCACCTTGATATTACTTTTAATGAAAAATACCTTGTAACTCCAAAGCATATTAAGGGATCCTATAGGAACAGTCCTATAGTATAGTCACTGCCAGCATGTTCTCAAAGCAGTTGTCTGCTCTCTCACACAGTGTCCCTTTATGAAGACCAATTGGAGACATTTTTCTAGGTCTCAGTTCAGAAAAAACTGCTGCAGCAACAGGTTATTTGGTGGGGGACATTGGTTGTCCTTTTTATTTTATTTTTGTTATTGTTATTTGTTTTGGTGGGTCCTGTGAAACTATTAAAGGGTATACACTTAAGAGAAGTTTATTTATTTTTTTTTAAGATGGAAGGATTGAAGGTCATATGCTAAAGATGAAAAACTTAATGAATGTAACAGAATGAAATAGACATCAGACAGATAATCTACTCATGGAGAAAGGTGTTAAACACCGAAACTGATCACATACCTTCTGCAAACAACCTTTCTAACTTTAGAGGGACAAAGAGAATATGATATAGAGCTCGGACTTTGAAGCCAGACCATTAGCGCCAGACCAGCTTTAATACTCACTAGGTGAATGACCTTGGACTAGTAAATTAGCCTCAAACTTCTCGTCTGTGATGGGGAAAATAGTGGCCCACTCTATAGGATTGTTGTAATGCTCAACTAAGCCAATATATATGGAATGTCAAACAACACCAAGTACATAAGGAGCGTTTAAGCGTCATCCCTGCTTCAGCTCCATCTTCTCAGGGGGTAGGGAAAAGGGCTAAATTTAATTCAGCAAAGTTACTAAACACCTATTGGTACCAAGCACTGTAGTGCATGTTGAAAGGACAAAGATAAATGCATACTTCCAAGGTGCACTCAGTCTAGTAAATAAATAATTGCATTGCACATATTAATATCAAAATCAGCAATGCATGTATGCATATCTCTAGGTTGTGCAGGACAGGCAGCAGAAAGAGAAATGAAATTCCTGGAAAAATGCTGTGTGTGCTTTTTGAAACCCTGGGGTCTCTCCGTAGAGACTGGGAGAACCAGAGTGTGGTTCATAGAAAATGACTATCCCTCCCTGCTCCTCAGAAGCTGTGATATATGCTATTGCTATTGGAGAGAGTGGGATTAAGAAAGAAGAAAGAGAGTGAGAGAATAAAGAATTATGACTCTGAGTTCCAGGATATTAGGGTCATCTAAGTTTCATATGTCATGGTTGTATCTCCACTCTCTAAATTCTTGGAAGTCAAGCCTGTGGCTACAGGCTCTGGGCATCATTTTGACAAGATCCTCTTATGAAATTGCTTCCATTGTGATAGACAAAGTAAGTCCATTTATAAGGCAAATAATGGTCCCACTTCTAGACGGCTGGTACCTTAGTCTTAAACTGTCTTAACTCCAGAGAAGTTAAGTGTGTGGTTTTGGCCTGAACAGGAAGGTTTGGGTCAGCTAGCATGAATCATTAGTATCTTAAAATCTGTTATGTTAAATACTTCTATGATGAATATAAGTAATTTGCAAAAGGTACATATAGTTGTTTCTATTTTGTCAAAGCCAACGGAGTGAGACAAAGAAGGTCACAGTAGGTCTTGGGACCCTCTTCTGTCAGCCCACCTTGGAAAGAGATTATGTTCCCAGAAAGACTTCCATCCAGCTCTTTTCCTAACCCTATTTAGCCCCTTGCCTCTTCAAAGTGTCAACTTCCCTACATCCAGCCATGGCCTGCACCTAATTTAGCCAAGACTATCCATTTCCTCCACTCCAGTGACAAAGGAAGCTTTCTTTGACAATGGAGAACCAACCTAAATTTTGTACCAAAACCATTTCTGCCTTTTCTATCCCCAAGTATTACAGCAAATAAGGGAATAATAAAGGTCCTTGAAATTCCTTTGGTTGTTGTCATTTTCTCATTGATACTTATCACATTTAAGCACTTAGAAGCAGAGAAAGACACAGAATGTCAAACAATACTTTATATGATTGTAAGAATGTGTATTTTTTTATTTGTTCAATATAGTCTTACAATTAGGAGGGAATCGTTGCCACACAATCATGAACACATGCATAATGACAGAGCAAGCCCAGGCTGATGCCAGTACATGGTCTCTCCCCTTTGGATTCCCCCCCAAACCCTGTTTCCCCTACTTTACCCCAATGTTAGTTGGACTTCTCATGGAAGTTGAAGGTTCCCCACTTGGTTGATAATCCCCCTATTCCCATCCTCCAGCTGCCTTGATGACCCTCCCCCACCCCATTCACAATCTTCTCAAAAGAAAAAGTACTTGTGCATCAATCTAACAAAGGATATTAAGGACCTCTACAAAGAAAACTATTGAACATTAAAAAAAGAAATTGCAGAAGACCTAACTAGATGGAAAAAATTCCATATTCTTGGTTAGGCAGAATCAATATAATCAAAATGGCCATTCTACCAAAAGTCCTATATAGATTCAATGCATTCCCCATCACAATACCAATGACATTCTTTGCAGATAGAGAGAAAAAGCTATTTTTAAATTCACATGGAATAACAGAAGACCCAGAATAGCCAAAACATTACTAAGTAAGAAAGAGGCAGCAGGAGGTGTCACAATTCCTGTCCTGAAATTACACTATAGTACTATAGTAATAAAACAGCATGATATTGGTATCATAATAGATATGAAAACCAATGGAACAGAATAGAAGATATCAAGATGAATCCTCAAATCTTTAACTATCTGATATTTGATAAAGGGGGCAAAACATAGTGTGGAAGAAAGACAGCCTATTCAACAAATGGTGCTGGACAAAGTGGACAGCCATATTCAGACAACTGAAATTGTGTCCTTACCTCTCACCCTACACAAAAATCAAATCAAGGATCTGGAAATTAAACTAGCAACTATACAATTACTTGAAGAAAAAGTAGGATCAACACTACACAACATAGGTGTCATCACTGCCTTCCTTAACAAGCCTCCCATAGCCCAAGCATTAAAACCAAGAATAAATGAATGAGATTCCATTAAACTAAAAATGTAAGAATCTGTTTCCTGCCTTCTTTTCCTCTCAGATCAACAAGTTTCTTGGTTGTGCACTTTCTTGAAAGACAAAGACTTTCAGCTTTTCCAAATAAACCAAAGATCCAGATTAAAGATCCTGATCAAGAAAGAATTGCAAATTGATGTTTTGATGAGCTGACCAAAATTCTGGTCTCATTTCATGACATCCTCCACTTCAACACCTTACTTCTGCCCCAGAATCCATTACCATTGCTCTTGTAATCGCTTCTCTCACCCCTAATAATCCTTTATAACTTTTCTTTTCCATTTCATCAGGATCTCCATTAGCATACTACCTCATTTCTTCAGTCAGCTGGCCTCAGGGCTCATGGTGAAGCTGAAAATCATGGCGAAAGAGTATGGCAGAGGAAATCGGGTCAAGGCATTACTCCATGAAGCAGAGAGGAAAAACTCCACGTCAGATACAAAATATATGCCCAAAGACATGCCCCCAATGACCCACCATCTCCAGACACACACTTCAAGCCTTCAGGTACCAATTAATCCCTATTAAGATTAACTCACTCAGGGATGGAGTGGTGGCTCTGCAGTTACAGCGCTTGCCCGGCATGCGCAAGTACACGGGTTCAAATCCCAGCAACCACATACACAGCTAAGTGTCAGAGCAACGAAAGCCATGTGAAAAACTCAATAAAAATTGGTTCTCTCTCTTTCTCTCCCTCCCTCTCTCTGGCCTCCTCATTGTCCTCCTCTCTTTGAAAAAAAGAAAAGAAAAAGGATTAACTTACTCACTGATTAGGTTAAAGCTCTTTTAACTCAATCATTTCACCTCAGCCTTACTGCATTGTCAAACATGAGATTTTAGGGGACACTTCACATCCAAACCATAACAGTTGCCTGGGCAAGGAGAGGAGAGAAGTGCTGGTTACAAACTCCAAGGACTGCCTTCAACTGAAGAGATGGGATCATTTGGCTAATGCATTCAAAGGGAACTTCACTTTCCCAAGCTAGTTTTCAGTTTCACATACAGGAACAAAATGAGCTATCCACGGACCAGGGTAGCTAAGTACAGTTGGAAAAAAAATTAAGAGATGCTTTTATCCTTATAATTTCTTTGCAATTTCTGACTTTATTGAGAACTCCCTCTTCTTGAAATGCTTTAGTATATTACTATAAAACACCACTTCACTCTGAATCTCCTACTGCCTTTCTTGCCTCTATTAAAATATCCTTCCCTGTATCGTCCTTCTTAGGTCGATTGGGTGTTCCTCAGTGTGCCTCCCTAAAGCACTTCTATTCCTCCCCAAACCCTCTCTCTGTGGCTTTCTTACCTTTCACGTCTCAATTGTCCAGTATGATAGTGACTCCCAAATCTATTCTACCACCTCTGATCTCCTCTAGGTTCAAAATTGTCCTTCCAATTGCTTACTGAATACTTTCATCTAACTATCCCATACACATCAAAAATTCATCATGTTCAAGTATATATTCAATACTTCCCCAAATCCCTGTCCCTCCACCTAAACGCTAGCAGAATGACCGGCCACTAAACTCTCCAAAATAGAATCCCCTGTTTAGATTCACCACTTCTAATGGACTTTCCACATCTACTCAGTCACCGAGTCTTAGTTAAATGTTGTTTAGATTCTTCCCCTCCTCCCACTATACTTTGACTTCCTCTTCTCTTATCTGGGAACTAGAGTTTCTCAACCCATCACCCTCTCTCCAGATTGAGTTCATCTCAGATACCTCTTTCTTCTTCAGAGACTGATCACACTCCTGCCCTGACTAAAACCCCAGGAGTATTCTAATGAAATCCAAAGTCAATACCATGGTTTACTTGCAAGTACCCTTCAAATACAACTCCAATTTATCTTTTACCTGCAAAACTGACCCCTTTTCCTGCTCATGTACTCTGTTCCAGCCACATGAATTCACTTACATTTTTCTGCATGCAAGATGAATGTTCACAAGACATTGTCTCTGTTTATTCCCAACCTTCTATCTCTGCTTAGACCCTCTAGACTTTCTCCTGTTCCTACTTTCACTCCTTTTCTCTTTGATGAACAGACTCATCCTCAGTTGTCCAGTTCTACTGCCCACTTCCCTGTAGTGCTTTCCCTGTTGTCCTTTATTCCGACTAAAAGTAACTCACCAATCCTTGCCCCTGTAGCACCCTACCTTTTTTTCAATACATATTGTCTTTGATATTAATTACACACTCCATAAAATGTAAGAGTGTGAATTATTCAGAGGTTTAGAACCCCAAAAATCATTTTACAGATATGTGGTGAAGAAATCAGTCATTTCCACCTTCATTCTATTACTTTCACAATCCTTCTAAGTTTTACATAATTCTGTTAGGGCATATATTTGTTAGATTGTTAACTATGGAGAATTGCTTTGGAGAGAGGAAAAGAAATTTTTACCTACTTTGTTACATTCAATTTTTAACTTTTGTTTTAAGGAATGTTCACAGATGGGCCCAGGTCTCTGGGTAGTGAAAAGAATCGGTGGGCTTCACCTGATGTGCGAAGGTTAAGTGTAGACCCCTGCAGTGACAGCATCAGTTACTCCATCTGAAAGTAGAAACCAGCATCTCAGCAAGTGGGAAATAGACTCCCTTTCAGCCTCAGCATTTTCCACTCCCAAGCCCTTTCCCCACTTAGATCAACTTCTTCTGATTTTTCAGATATCACCATCTGTACTGATTAGTTTAGGTGTCAGTTCGATTGGACTAAGGGATACCCCTAGAGTTGGCAAGTCATTGTTAATCTGCCCATAACAGCATTGCCAGAGGAGAGTAGCATTCCAGTCAGTAGAGTTAGTAAAGATCTCCCTCCCCAGGTGGGTGGGTATCATCCAATCCATTGAAAGCCCTCCTATGTGGAATAAAAAGGAGAAGGAAGGGAAAATTTGCTCTCTTTCCTTGAACTGAAATATACACCTTCTCCTACCCTTAGACATTGGGGTTTCTGGTTGTCTGGCCCTCAGACTTGAGCCGGCTTTCCTGCTTTACCTACCAGCTTGTAGATGGTGTAGCGTGGGACTTCTTAGCTTCCGTAACCACATGAGCAATTCTCATAACAAATTTCCTCTTATCTATACACCTACCTGGGTTTATTTCTCTGAAGAACACTGATTAATATACCTAAATCACACTCTTGCCAAGCACTGATACGTTGTCTCTTTCACGGATAATGCCTCTCTGCCCTGCAGAACTCTCTTAAACATAGAGCCGGACACTTATATGTTCCTGTATTTGTGATGTGCTCACTTCATCCCTCCATCCTCTCAATGTAGCATGTGCCTGCCATTTTTTATTCTCTATCCATTCCCATGACTGCTCCTCTTTTCCTGTGCCCTTCGCAGTCAATTCACATTAACTCAGCAACAAAAGAATGATTGCACAGGAAAGATCTTTTTCCTGGGTGTAACATATCAACTATCTCAGAAGAGAGGCCAGGCTGGTGATGCTGTGAATGTCAGTGATTTCTTTTTTTCCAACTAAGACTTTCTGGATATGAAATGATCACATGATCCCAGTAACACATCAGCAGTTTCCTAGTTTCTAGGTAAATACTTTGATTCCGTTCAGGTTGGATCCTTCTCCTCAAAAACTCAAGGAATCAGAGGTCACCTCGGGGGAAGCTACAGTAAGCTGAAAAGGCTATCAGAGTTTGTGTTGATCAGATAATTATTTTCTTCTCACCCATAGGGATTTTCACCACAAATAGGTACCTGTTAGAACTCTCACTATTTTTCAATTAGCATTTCCATGGTGCCTTGTTTTATTTCTGGTGAGCTTTGAGTTGGAAGCAAGGCCTGAATTACACTGATTCCCAGGCCCTTCTATAAAGAACAGACTCCTACACCTGACTTCCACTGGGGAGCCATGCAACTTCACACTCCTGTACTGCCAAATAAATTACTAGCTTTGTCATGCAATGGAATTCCCCAGGTTTATGCAAATAAGGGGACTCTAATTTTCACAATGTTAATTCAATCTTTTCAGAAATCATATCTCTGAGCTCATAATTTTATGTTATGACTATGTTGCATACAGATGAGGACAATGTTTTGCTTCTTGCCATTCCTGCAAATATTCGGCATTTCTTCAACAAATAGAAACATTACCAAATTACACTGTTGCTACCCAGTTTAGCTACACAAACTGTTTTTGTTCACTCAAAAAAGAATGCACAGAAATTCTGTTTAAAATCTTATTCCTTGGTCCTTAGGTGGTTGATTTTGGAAAGAATAACTCAACATGCTAAACTCTACAACTACACTTGTTCTTTGTTAGATAGAAAACACCACTTTGTGCCTATATTTCATTAAACTTTTGCATAACCAGAAGGTAGCTTTTATATTAGAAAAGATTCTGTTATATGGAAAATTACAGTTGTCACTCCACCATCAACCCCATGCTGATTCTTCTTCCTCTTCCTGATGTTCTTAAACCATAATAAGCCAGAACTAAAAGATGTATTTAAGACACTAGGTGCAATGTAGCATTATAACCATAAAGAGAATTGCTGCTGCCTTAATTTCAACAATTGTATTGGCTTTAGCTTTAAGGAAACGATTTGGTATATTTTTTCCATGTGCCTACAAAGGTTCTGCTGATGAACCAGCTGGATATTCTTCCGTGAATTAACAAACTCGATGAAAATCATCTGAGTCTTTGCATCTGATGACAATCACACCTACTGTGTCTGAGTGGCAGAAGTATGCCCAGTGCTTTATATATGCTGTGTCTTTTGATTCTGACAACATCCCTGCCAGGGAGACACTTTCATAATCCCTTTTGTACAGATAAGAACACAGAAGCTAAGGAAAGCCAAGTAATTGGCCTGAGATTATGCCACTTCACAATGATGGAACTAGAAGCTGAAGCCCTAATTATCTACACCAGCATAGCCAATAGTGCTGTGGCTTTGCATGGAATGTTTATGTTCCTTGCCACTTTCAGATTATACTAACAAGTGACTCATCTCTCTCAGATCAATTTAATATATCGACCTCCATAAGGCCAAATATCACCACCAGGGCAGAGCTTGCAGTGAGTGAAAAGTATTTCCTAGAAGGGACAGGGACCCTGGGTCAGCGAAAGTTCTGCACTTTGTCCTTAACAAAGAGGGAGAAGACAAAAAGGGTGAAACATCTGTCAAGAATTTCAGTTTTAGCCACTAGCAGTTGTAATGCTGTCTGAAAGCTAGAAGAATATGCCAGCCAAAAATGCCATAAAAGAGGCCAACTTACCCCATTAAGTCTCTTTTAATGCTGGCTAGAACCATTAAATATTCTTTCGGGAGAGAAGGAACCAGTTTAGTGTTTCTGCTCAAGATATTTCTCCCCTTTTCCTCCCAGTTGAATTCATTCATCCTACAGGTTATCTCATTTCTGAGGGTCTTAGCTAACCTATGATATCTCAACAGCATTTTGTCAAATTGCCCATTTGTTCAATTTTGTAGGAAGACATCTTGTCACTTAGCAAGTCTAACTTCATACTTCTTGATGGTGGGTAAAACTTTAGGATAATAAGTTGCATAAGTTCAACTTTATTATCTGAAATGCTCAAGAACAACTATTTCACCAACTCTAATTTCTTACTTCTAGATTGTGGGAGGAAGTTGGCACAGGTTCTCTAGACCCTTGATTCCTGTGTTATAAAGGGGCTTCAGCATACCTGCTTTAAAAATAATTCTTGATGCACTTAAGGCATTTGACTACGACTGTATAATGAAGCCAGGAAAGCCCTCTCTGCATGTGCTCTCACAAATACCGAGGAACTTTAAGTTCACACGTCAGCTTTAATTTTAACTCCTCAAACAACTAGAAATGAAAGAAAAGAACTGTTGTTCTAGGGGCAGATTTTTGCAGAAAGCTTCATGAATGGTGAAACAAACATTGTGAACACCACATTCTATTATTAGCACCAAGACTTTGGTGATATTACAAAGTATACCCATTTGCAAGTAAGACTGTAATTGAGTTAACTTCAACAGAAAATTATTGTCATTAAGCCTCCTAATAAGCTCTGGTTAAGGCAGGTTTTACTTTAGCTTGATGGGGAACGTCAAGTAATACATTCCAAAAAAGCAACTGGAAGGGCCTCAAAATGTAAATTTGGTACTACTTGACTGTGTTTGAGAAGGATGTAAAGAGTAATTTCCACCCATAACATAACACATTGTGAGGGTTCATCAAGTTTTCAATTTTGTGTCAGTGTTGGAGGTCAATACAAATAGATTGGCAAATGCATATGGACATATGATTTACTTACATCATTTATTTGTTTATATATTTATATCATTTGTTATCATAGGAATTTTGAGATTGAAAGACATTAAAGAGCATGTAGTTCAGAATTCCTGAAAATAGTTTCATAAAGCACTAGTTACGTTGAGTGGTAAGATGTATTATGTCTTCCATTATTCCACATAGGGTTAAACTTTAGAAATAGCCAGGTCAAACAAGGTTAAGCAGGTGTCTTTACTTCAGGACTTTTTTGAACATTTTCTAAGAGAGGTGTATGTTTTATGGAATTTCTTGGGTTTATTTAACTATACAATCTTTTCTGTAGAATGTATCTAGGGACATATTTTGTGAAACAACAGTATGACCCATTCCCCCATTTTCTAAGAGAGGTAAACCAAAGGAAAAGACTTGTTAATAGAGAACAGTTACTAGAACTCAAGTAATCTAATTCCTAGGCTGCCCTCTTTCTCAGCACTACAAAACTCCTCCATGATATATGATAATGAAAACCAGTAGAGCATAGTGTGTAAATGTGTGTACCCCGTAGTCTAGGTTGGAATCCCCCAGTTCAGTCACCTTCCTGTGGTGGGTCTCAATAACCCCATTTACAAAATGGTAGAGCTGCTGTACAATTAATGAGTTAGTCCATGCAAAGCACTTATAATTTAGCACCGTAAGAGTGTTAGCAATTACTATCATTTTGCCAGTGTTTTTGCTATTAGCTGCTGTCATCTCTGCTTAGGTATAAGTAATCAGGGTCACAACAATTTCCAGAAACCTGTCAGCCTACCTCATCCCAAGTGATCATACTGGGGAGTAAGAGCAATGTCTCTCAATTTGGATTGCCAAAGCAAAAGAGAATCTTCAGAAAGACTAATAATATTGAGCTACATAATTTTTGAAGAAATTCAAATTTGCTATATACGATAACAGAAAGCTAACCAGATTGGCCTTAATAAAAGAAATCATTTTGATTTGTAGTTAGCAATTTCAAATCACCAACCTAATGATGTTGGGCCATGATTTTATGGTCTCTGTATCATATTATAGTTTTTTGATGCTACTAATTATTTACCTAGTCATTTAGAAAGCTCATTGGCTTTTATCGAAAAATAATTAAGTAATGAAATTTACATGAATAAAAAAGATTATATCATTACCAATGCATTTTAAATGGGAGAAAATTTTTTCATTCCTGGCTAAGGCTCTCTCCCCACATGCTTCAATAGTATCCTCTAATAGTCTTTTTCTCTGTGTGTGTGTGTGTGTGTGTGTGTGTGACACAGAGAGAGAGAGAGAGAGAGAGAGAGAGACTACGTTCACCAGATACAAATTATATATCCCCAAACACATGCCCCTAGTGACCCAACTCCTCTAGCTACACTCTACCTGCCTTCAGTTATCACCCAGTTAATCCCTATAAGGGATTAATTCACTGACTGAGTTAGGCTCTCACAACCCAATCATTTCATCTCAAAGTCTCCTTGCATTGTCTCACACATGACCCTTTGGTAGATATCTCACAACCAAATCATTACAATGAGAATAAAGATCATGTCTCTATTGCTCAGTTACATTCCCAGTATCTTGCTCAGAATGTATCACATACTAAATGCTTCATAATTATTATGGAAGGAAGAAAGCAAAAAAGAAAAGGAGGAAGGCAGTAGAGGGGGAGAAGGGAGGAAGGAAAGACAAGGACATCAGCACACAGCCCAGGCAAGCACAAAGTCAAGAATAAGAAGCCCACAGATAATAAACTAAATGAGGCCAGAAGTGTCTCAGTCCTGATTGGACTGAAGATGAAGTCAATGAATGTGTGCCATACTTGGTAGATTTCCATTTCTGACATTTTGATAAATTCACTATTGTATGCTTTATTCTCATTATAAAGTTCTCCCCATCATAAATTTCTCCTGCCATGAGGCTCTGGTACCTTTACCCCCTACTTCATTACTTCCCATTATATTAATTATCCATTTTCTGATGGCAACATATTTCTAAGCAGACAAGTTCTGAACGCCCAATGGCTATGTTACAAGAAGGCTCTAATCTTGATACTTACAATCAGACGTTGGTGAGATGTCATTTCACAGCAGAGGATGCAAGTGTTGAACTCATGCACTGCATTACTTTGCTGATTGAGTGATACCTGCAATGAGTAACCTCAATCTATCTGAATTTCTACATTATGAGTTCATATCCATAACATTTCAAGAAAAAAAATAAAGAACAAAATAGACCAATGGAATAGAAGAGAAGACCCTGAAACAAACCCTCAAATCTTTAAACATCTGATTTTTGACAAAGGGGGACAAAATATTACATGGAGCAGAGACAGCCTCTTCAACAAATGGTGTTGGTCAAACTAGACACCCACTTGCAGAAAGTTGAAATTAGACCCATATCTTTCTCCTTGCATGAGAATCAAATCAAAATGGATCAAAGAGCCAGGAATTAAACCAGCTACCTTGCAACGGATGGAAGACAAATTAGGTCCAACACTTCAGCATTTGGGAGTAGGCAAAGACTTTCTCAACATGTCTCCTAAAGTGAAGGAAGTAAAGTCAAAAATCAGTGAATGGGATGCCATGAAGCTAAAAAGCTTTTGTACTGCCGAGAAAACAATCAAAAGAGTCAAGAGGTTTCCTACAGAAATGGAAAGAATCATGGGCTATGATTCCTCTGACAGGGGTCTCATATCCAGAATCTACAAAATCCTCAAAAATCTCAACTACAAAAACACAAACAACCCAATTAATAAATGGGCCAAGGAGCTAAACAGAAACTTCTCAACAGAAGACATTGATCGAGCCAATGAATACATGAGAAAGTGCTCTAAATCTCTAGTAATCAGAGAAATGCAAATGAAAACCACATTAGGATATCACCTCATGCCAGTCAGAATGGCAAAAATGAGGAAAATGAACAATAATAGATGCTGGAGGGGCTGTGGAGAGATAGGCACACTAACACACTGTTGGTGGAGCTGCAGACTGGTAGAGCCCCTCTGGAAAGCAGTGTGGAGAATCCTCAAAAAATTAGGGATGAGACCACCATATGATCCTGCTATTCCTCTCCTGGGTATTTTTCCAGGGGATTTAGAATCAGCACATTATAGTGACACAGCAATATCTATGTTCATAGCAGCTCAATTTACAATTGCTAAACTATGGAAACAACCTAGATGTCCCTCACTGGATGAATGGATCCAAAAACTGTGGTACATATATACCATGGAATTTTACACAGCAACTAGAAACAATGATATTGCAGCCTTTGAAGGTAAATGGATGACTTTGGGAGAAGTTATGCTGAGTGAAATCAGCATAACTCATAGAACCAAGTGTCGAATGTCTCCACTCATCTGTGGAGGCTGGATCTAGACCCTGGCCATTGAGAAAGGTGGTCTATTATCATGTGTTAAATCCAGATAAGGTGTAATGTTATACACCATAATACTTTTTAGAGATGTTGTGGGAAGGGGAAACAAGGGATAAGGGTGGATAATTGGGAGGGGCACTCGGGGGTAAATCTAATCTTCAGAATCTATATACCTTTTATATTATCTTGTTAAAAACTTGTTTGGTTGTTTAAAAAAATAAATTTCTCAATAAATAAAGAATGGAGATTTTTTAATGAGAAAAAAGGATATTATTATTTCAGCTACAGGTTACACATTCTTTTTAAAAACAATACAAATACATGAGAATATAAACCAAGAAAAATGGAGTAAGTCATATAGATAATGATCAGAAACAAGAAATAGCAATACGAATAGAGAACATAATAAAATGATATCTTCACTTATTCATGGTCCAAGAAGGACCATGAGCCAAGCACTAGACACAACAAAAATATGAAATGTATAAAATATCTTCTGTAATTTCATAAAAACATTGAAATGGTGTGATTCTTTGTATGGACTTGCTAAGCTGTGGGGCTATACCAAAGGAATGTGAAAACCCATTTGGAAAAACAAATAGATGCATTACTTGCTCTTTCAGAAATGAAATCCTAGTAAGAGGTAAAAATCATCAAGAAAATTGGATCTCAGAAGGCAAGTCCCACATATATTTGCTTCATAAAAATGGAGACCCTGTACATATTGATCACTTACATACCCATGATCTAGAACAAGAATCCACACTCCTTTTTAGTAAAAGGCCAGGTAATAAAAACATTAAGCTACAAGAATATGCTGCATTTTTGAGTATGGGGGTGTGTGTGTGTATGTGTGTGTTTGTTTGTGTGTGTGTGTGTGTGTGTGTGTCTCACTGGAGATTTAACCCAGGGGTGCTCTACCACCTAGCTACACCTGCATTCCCATTTTTTTCAAATTTTGTTTTGAAATAGGGTCTTGCTAACTTGCCCAGGCTAGACTTTAACTTGGGATCCTCCTGCCTGAGACTCCAGAATCACTAGGATTGCAGATATGTGCCACCATAGCCAGTGAATATGCTGTTTCTATCACAACTATTCAACTCTGCCACTCTATCACAAAACAAGTCACAGACCACATGACTACAAATAGGCATGACTATGTTCCCATAAACTATTTAGAAAGCAGATTTGGCTCTGGATTAGAACAATGCCTGACATACATGTGCCTAATAAATATGCATTAAGTTAATATTACCATTACCTAGATTCTGCCTCCCTCTCTAGTCATGGTCCATTAAAGAGTTGTGCCAACCTGTTGGGGAAGATAGGTTAGATGCTGGGGAAATGTAAACACAGAGCCATTGATAACCATATCTCTTGCTCTGTGCTCTCTATTAGGACAAAATGAAACCCACTGGTAAAGAGAAAAAGAGACAAATAGCAAAAATAAACTCTCCAAAAACTTTTCCTGTGGTCAGGCTGCTATCTGTCCTCATATCCTTTCTCGTAATCTTCCTTTTGTTAGTAGAACGCTAAAATTTTAATAGGATGCATAGATTATTAGCTAGACATTGTTCTTCCCAGACTCTCTTGCAACAACACAATTAATTAGGTTCAAAGACAAATAAGCAAACAAGAGTTGAGAAACTTCCTGATTGCATTCTTATAAAGGAATAGTTTGCCCTCCCCCACTTTTTTCCTATTCCCAGGGACAGATGCTTAGAACTGGCAGGAAGTGAACCAGAGTAAAGCATTCAGAAGGTACAATACGTTTAGGTGTGATAAAACAACGAGATACATGAAGCCTTGGACATTGAATGATGGAGGAGCAAGTGACCTCCTTTCCCTAGACTGCCTACTCACTCATGCTTTTCACACATGAGATAAAAAGGCCATCTGTCTTGGTTAAGCCATGCTATTAAAACAGGTGAACTGATAGTCTAACTAACAAAGTCTCCAAGGGAGTTTCCCTTGTTCCTCCCTTCCTTGGTTATTCTTCAGTTCCATTAATTCTCAGAATTATATAAGAATCTTTGTAATGAATCATCTTTTTGCTTAATTTACCTCCATTTGGATTTCTATCATTTGTTTAAGATTCTTAAAATGAGAACTAATGGCAAAGATAGTTTTCTCTAATATCAATTTTGTAAGGTAAATTTTTTATTTTATCAATGAATGCAGCACGTCTTCACTAAAATATTTAGCAAACTAAGAGTAATGAAAAACACCATCAAAGTCAATGATCTCTTTGGAACAGGGGAGGAAATAACTCTAGGAGGCTCTTCAATGAATGCATTTCCTAACGCACTAATTTTCAAACCATTCACAACATTCTTTTAAATGTCTCGAGAAACATCTTTAAACAGAATAAGGCCATAATAATTGTACTTAGTTCTTCTTGACCTTGAGGAAATACCTATCATAAGATTATGTTATCCAATGCATCTTCTAAGCTATGCACACAAACATGTATGTATATATGCATACACAAACACATGTGCACAGAAAGAAGGGAGTTTGCATGGGCTCTCATTCACATCCATAAATATTTAACTACAGTGCATTCATAAGCCTTTTTTTACTTTATCGAGATAAATTGACAAATAAAAGTTGTATATATATTCAAGGAGTACAATGAGATATTTTGATATATATGCACATTGTAAAATGATTATCACAAGAGAATTAACATATCCATCAGTTATCAATTTGGTGAGAATATTTAATGTCTACACTCTTGGCAAATTTCACAGATACAATACATTATTATTAACTATATTCATCAAGTTATGTGTTATGTCTATAAAATTATTTTCATCTCTTAACTTCAAGTTGCATCACTTGTTCAAGAAGTCTCTATTTCCTCCAGCTCCTCACCCTGGTAACTCTCTTGCTCTTCTCTGTTTCTCTAAGTGTAACATTTTTTAGAATCCACCTAAGAATGAGATTATGCAGCATTTGTCTTTCTGTGTCTGACTTATTTCAACTAATATAAAGTCCTCCTGATTCATCCATGTTACCACAAATGGCAGAATTTCCTTTTCTTGTTTAAGGCTAAACATATATATCTGACTTTATTCATTCTTCCATCAATGAAAGCTAAAGATGTTTCCATGTATTGTCTGTGGTGAATAATGTTACAATGAACACTGAAAACCAGATAATATTTCAAAGGAGTCATGAACTCAGAATGACTTTCCATTTATTTGCATCTTCTTCAATTTATTTCATCAATGGCATAGTTTTCAGTGTTCAGATCTTTTGCTTTTTGTTTCAGATCTTGGTTAAAATTACTCCTAAATACCATACTTTTATGCTATTATGGAAACATTGTTTTATCCTTTGTTTATTTTTGGTTTAAGTTGTATGTATGTTGTATATATTTTTATATAATTGCTCTGGCTAGGACTATCAAAACTGTGTTGAATGAAAGTGGCAACTTTGGAGATCTCTGCTCTGTTCCTACTCAGGTGATCACAGGGGAAAATATTTCAACTCTACATCACTGAGTATGATGTCAGCTGTGGTCTTGTGATACATGACCTTCACTGTGTTGAAGGATATTCCTCCAATGCCGAATTTGTTGAGTTTTTAGTCATGAAATGTCACTGAAATTTGTCTAATGCTTTTTCTGCATCTATTGAGATGATCATAAGATTTTTAGCCTTCATTCTGTCAATGTGATGTATCACACTTATCAATTTCCATACATTGAAACATCCTGGAATCTCAGGATAAATCCTTCTTGATCATGGTATGTAATTCTTTTAATGTACTATTGAATTTTGTTTCCTACTATTTTGAGGATTTTGCATCTGTTTTAATCAGGAATTTGGGCCTGTAATTTTTCTTTTCTTATAGTGTCCTATTCTCATTTTAATATCAGGGTAAATTTTGGCCTCATAAAATAAATGAAGAAGTGTTCTTTCCAGTTCAAATTGTTTAAAGAGTGTAAGAAAGATTGGTTTTAATTCTTCCCTAAATTTGTGCTTGTATTAGCTTTTTAATTCCTATGATCAAAATACCAGATGACAACAACTTAGTAGAGGAATAGTTTATTTGGAACTCACCGTTTCAGAGGTCTCAGTCCATAGATGGCCAATTCCATTGCTCTGGCCAATGAAGAGGCAGAATATCATGACATAAGGGTGTGGAGAGAAAAGGTGCTCAGCTCAGGGCATCTAGGAAGGAGAAAAAGGAGGGGGTGGTGAATGAGAGTGAGAGAGAGAAGCTAGGGACAAAAATATAATCCCCAAGGGTTAATGCCTCAAATGACCTATTTCCTCCAACCATGCTCCACCTGCCTTCAGTTATCACCTAGTAACCCATTCAAAATATTAATCCATCCATGGATTCATTCACTAATTAGGTTACAGTTCTCATAATCTAATTGCTTCTCCTCTGAAAATTCCTACATTGCCTAACATGATAATTTCAGATGATATCTCATATCCAAAATACACCATTATTAGATTTCATCCATGAAGCCATTAGGTCCTAGGTCTTCCTTTGAGGATGATATTTGATTATTAATTCTATCATTTTACTTGATATTCTCTGTTCAGTTTTTTTCTATTTTTGGTTATGTAATTTTTGGAATTTATTGTTCATAGTAGTCATTTATGATCCTCTGTATGATTCTTTATTTTATTTTCTTAATATATCTAAAGGTTAGTCAATTTTATCTATCTTTTCAAAAAGCCAATTCTAAGCTTTCTCGATCATTTCTATTATCTTACAAGACTTTTTTTTATTACTGTATTGTTTTTATTATTCCTTTCTTTTTACTAATTTTGGGCTATTTTGCCTATTTTTCTAGTTCCTAGATGTATAACACTAAGTTGTTTACTTGAGATCTTTCTTTTTCTCTTCATGCAAATGCTTATCGCTAAAAACTTCCTTCTTAGACTGCTTTTGCTGTATCTTATAAGTTTCAGAAGGCTGCGTTTCCATTTATAGCTGTCTCCAGACATTTTTTAAGTCTCCATTTAATTTCTTTAATCATTGATTGTTCAATACCAGATTGCTTAATTTCCACAGAAATGTAAATTTTCCAACTTTTATTCCTATTACTGATTTATAGTTTTCTACTACTGTGATCAGAAAAAATATTTAATATAATTTTAGTTTTTTTAAGATTTCTTTTGTAATTTAACACATGATGTGCTTGTTTTATAAGTGTGCATTTTGCTACTGTTCGATGGAGTATTCTATATATGTCTGTTAGGTCTATTTTATCTAAAGATAGGTTTAAATTCAAAGTTTTCCTGTTAAATATTTATCTGGAAAATTGAATCATTTGTGAAAATGGGGTATTGATGCCCCCTACTATTACAGTATTGTTGCCGATCTCTCTCTTCTATTAATATTTGCTTTTTATATTTAGGTAAACCAGTGTTGGAGTACATATACAGTATGTGTACGTATTTGCAATTGCTACACCAACTTCATGAATTAACCCCTTTATCCTTACATGATGACCTTCTTTCTTTTTACAGTTTTTGACTTGGAGTCTGTTTTCTCTGTTCGTTAGCTTAGACTAGCATAGTTAGCTCTGTTTGCCTTCGGTTTCCATGTTCATGTAACATTTCTTCCAGGCATTCACTTTCAGTTCATATATGTCCTTGGAGATGAATAGACACTTGCAGATAGCATACACAACCCATTATGTCTTATTTATTTATCTATTCATCCACTATCTGTCTTTTGATATAATAATGTACACTTTTATATTCAAGGTAATTATTGGTAAGTAAGGAGCTATTGTTGTAATTTTATTCAACTCTCACAGCTATTTGAAGATCATTTGCTCTTTTCTCATTCCCTTGCTTTCTTCCATTATTATCTGGTGATTTTCTTTAGTGGTATCTTTCAATTCTTTTCTCTTTATCTTTTGTATACCTACTGTAAGTTTGAGCTTTATGGTTATCATGAGGCTTACATGAAACTTTATGCTAGAAAAGTCAATTTTAAGTTTATAACAACTTCTTTCATATGCAAAAGCTTCATTTTTAGACCTATGGCCCCACGTTTTGTTTTTTAATATCATAACCTAAGATTTTTTTTTAAAAGAGAGAGAGTTGATCTTTTTTCATCTGGTTTTGTCTTTCCTTTTTTATGTATGTGGTATTAGAGGTCGAACCTGGGACCTTGCACGTGCCAGGCTTCTGCTCTACCACTGAGCCACCTCCCCAGCCCCATAATATAAACATTTTATGCAGGATAATAAATAAAAAATTTTTATCTATAGTTGATTTTAATATTTTTGTCTTTTAAACTTTATATTAGAGTTATAAATTATCCTGATACTGTCATTACAGTATTAGAGTATTCTGAATTTGTGTGCTTAATTTTACTAGTGACATTTATATTCTCATGTCTTCATGTTACTATACAGCACATTTTTATTTATGCTTGAAAAGCTTCCTTTAGTATTTCTTATGAGGCAGATCTAGTGGTAATAAACTCCTTCCACTTTTTTTTTTTAAAGCCTTTATCTTTCCTTCTGAGTGCAGTATTCTTGGTGAGCAGTGTTTGTCTTTCAGCATTTTGAATACTATCATCCCTCCTTCTCCTGGCCTAAAAATTCCACTAAGGAATCCACTGATAGCTTAATGAGGGGTTCCACTTACAAGGAACATCTTTCTTCTTGTGGCTTTCAAAACAATCTCTCAATTTTTTGTTTTTGATACTTTGGTTGTAATATATTTTGTGGAAGTCTTTTCTGGGTTGATCTTTAGACTTTCTTCATTTCTTTCCATTCTTGTTTTTTAATTTTTCCTCCTTTGACTGGATATTTTCAAGTGGCCTGTATTCATTCCTATGTATTCTTTTTTCTTTTTTATGTTTCATCAAACCAGTTGCAGACATTCTCTATTACATTTTTCATTTTATTCACTGTATTCTTCAGTAGAATTTCTGGGGTTTTGTTTGGTTATTTGCTTTTATGATTTCTGTCTCTTGATTGAATCTCTCATTTTGTTTATGTATTTTTTTCTGATTTCATTGAGTTGTTTTCTCTGTACTCTTATAGCTTTATAAGCATCCTTAAAACAGTTATTTTAAGTTTTTTGGTAAGAAAAGTTTCTACTTATCCACTCTTTGGGGTGCTTTTTGGGAAGTTATTGGGTTCCTTGAATTTTCATTTTTATTATTACCTTGTGTTGTTGTCTGAGCATTTGATGGAGTCAGTCACCTCTCCAAGACTTTATAGATTGGTTTTAGTAAGGAAAGACCTTCACTTTTAAGTGTGTGTGAGGGCACTGACTGGGTGGGGTGCAATGGTGGAGTCTTCACTTTGGTCTATCAACTGAAGTGAGCATTAGTGAAATTTCAGGGATCTTCAGTGGCCAAGTCTGTGAATGTCTCTAGCAGAAGTGAGTCTTCAGGGTGAAGATTGCTGGGGTCTTTCTTCTTTCTTTTTTTCTCACAGGGGAGACCTCTTGGGACCAGGTCTGGTTTTGGAGTACATACATGTGGTGGTAGTAGCATTAGTGTCTGATATACATAATGCATGGAATGGCAAAGAAACTGAGTCTGAAGCATTAACATACATAAACAGACTATGGCTCTAGTATCTGAGATAGCAGTGGTAAGAGTTCTTATAGGCATGGACTGTCACTGCAGCATTGGAAAGATGTGTGAGGTACTGGTGCTTATGGACCTATAAGGGAACTAGAATCTGAGACATACTTATGCTTGTTGCTTCAGGAGTTTTGGTGTCTGAGGAACAAATTCAGGCAATGAAGCCACAAAGCAGAGTTCTGGAGCATGGGCAGGCACAGCTAAAACTCTAGGATACAGGTAATCCATTGTGGTGAGGGGAAGGGTAGCCCCAGTACCACAGTGTTCCAACAGTGACTCCTTCTTGAAGAAGTCCCAGCAGCACATCTCTCTCCAATGGGTCCATGGCAGTAATGGTTTTTGGTTACCTCAGTGGTGAAAGCAACAAGTATCCTCTGTGGAGCTGGCCACTGCAGTCCACACAAATGACTAAGGAGACCTCTACTATAAAAGCTGTAGGACTGTGTGGGCTGTTGAAGCCCTTGGCAGAGAAGGTTGTCAGGGTCTTGTACAGAACAAACCACAAAGGTCCTTGGTGAAACCTACAGCATGGGTAATATTGACAGCCCTCACTCTTCTTCTTTGTTTCTAGCCATTTCCAGATTTCTCAGGTCTCCAGAATGCTTGGTGATCTCTCTCTATGTAGTTATTTTTGTTCCGTTGTGTTGCTGTATATTAAGTGACCTCTCTGGGATATTTTCATTTGTATACAGCTATATAATGGTTATTTTCTGTACAGGGACAAAGGCTAATATTTCTTACTCTGTCATCTTTTTTAAGTTACTCCTAGAGAAAAACTGTGCAGATTGGAGCAAACAACTAAGCAGCTCAGGACCAAGGCTGTGCATGAACCAAGAGACTGGTAAGGACATAAGTTGGTGGTTTTCACATGTCCTCAAGTCTTTTACTGTATACCTTAACAAAGAAAGAAAACAATATATAATTATTTCCTGAAGGAAACATTTGGTGTTGAGTGGAAATAAAATTGTCCACTGAAAACAAACGCTTAAGACAGAAGAAATATATGATTTGTGATAGTGAGAAAATAAAGACAATAAGTTTGAGTCAGAGGTATCAAAGTCTGTCAAGGAAAATAAAAGTGTGAATCCAAAACACAAAAAGGACAAGCTAAGATACTCAAGAGAAAAAGAAGTGCTCAAAAAATAATAAAGCTGATGCCAGTAAGATGGAATATGTAAAAGTTAGAAATTTAAACATTATATGGATACTGAGTCCATTATTAAAAATCAGACAACTTCCACAAGATTCCTCAAAAACATGAAAAATAAACAAATGAACTTGAATCATTAGAAAACTATTAGAATTTTGCTAAATTCTCAAATTTATATCAGGGAGAAACATAAATATTATAAGTATATAGTATAGCAGAGTCTTGTGATGTGTACATTGTCTTGAAAGAAGAACTTGTATTATTTATCATTGTATACACTGGAGGTGGCACAATGGCCCATTCCAGGTGCTGAATTCATTTGTGTGAATAATAAATTATATGCTCTCATAAACCAGTTATGGGGTTATATAATGTATGTAAGATTTAAGTTAGTATCTCACTAAAATTCAGATATTTTAAATTCTTTATTTGACAGTTAAATTCCACGTTTTGCATACCATATGCATAGACTAATCATGGACATTATCATATATATATTATGCTATACCTAAAGTTGAGGGAAAAAAACTAATGATAGAGAAAATTGTGTTTACAGTATCTTTAAAATGAAATGAATTGCCAGCAATTATGTCAAATAAACTTTACATGAACAATCTACTGCTTCCTTAATTCTACTTTCTCCCTCTTTCTTAGCTTCTCAGTTAAACTTGCAATTGAAGTCTTCTATTAATGGATAGCACAATTCTGGTAAGAAGATTAGGAGGGGGAGGAGGAAGGAAGAAACAGAGAAAAAGAAAATACTTACATTTTTACTAGACCTCAATTTTAATTTTCATAAAAATGCTTAAACATACTTAAACTTAATATTTTTAATGGGAAAATTCAAGAGTCTGTTCACTTCCTCCTTCTGAACTCACTGTTGCCTTCATGTAAGACAGCCAGGACAGGCAAGTTAATTATTTGAACATTCTTGTCACAAGCTCTCTAGAGAAAAAATTAAAAGTGCTGAATTGCTGAACCAGCTAATATTACCACCAAAAAAGGTACTGGATCTAACCAACTGGATACCAACAGAATAGAACTGCATTACAGAAAGTTCAAAAGATAACAGAATTAATTATACTATTGATTTAAGAGAATAAAAAAAAACAAAACCAGCCCTTTGTGTATAGATTTCTATAGTTTTTATTTCTACAGTACAAATAAATTTCAAGTAATAGAATACAAACTTTAATAAATAATTTATCCCACAACCACTCAATGCTCATAATATATCTAGAAAGATCTCTCAAAGGGAAAAGAAAGAAGCACAATGTTTAGGGGGAAATTTTTATTTCTTTTCGAGTTTAGAAAAGTTTGTTACAATCTAAGTTCCATCATTAAGAAGGTATGGGTGGTGGCTATGAATGCAGAATGGGTACAATCATGTGACTCAGAAAGAAAAAGGAAGCTTTTGATCAAGATGGTCTGCAAAAAGCCAGGAAAAGGACAAGAATTTTTATTAGCAATATCTCCCATGTACAAGGACAAACTAATCCAATGCAGATAATTGTGTCCTTCTTATTTTTTTCATATTTGCACTTTCTTCTTTATAAGGAAGATAAAAATTTATGATGACGGACAAATATAAGCGTAAGCAGCATCCTCTAAGTATATTCTATGAAACATAAGATTTGTCAATACAGTATGGGAAAAATTAATATCGAGTAAGTTAGGGAAACATTGTACACAATATTGGAGATCTATAGTTCATGAAAGTAAGCTAAAGGCTTTTTCAGATATGTCAATCTAAAACCAAACTTTTGACACAGTACCTCTTTTCACATATAAAGCTAACTTATATACTAGGGATCCAGTATTATGCAGCACACAGTTTGAGAAAGACTGAGTAAAAGTGTTTTGAGATATAGAACTGGCTAATGTATAGCAGGAAGGGAATATTTGTCAGGCTTTTTCCTCTTTCTAGTGTCTAACTTTTAAATGACTTTCATGGCTTACAAAAAATGAATGTCAATTTATTCAATTACAATTGAATAAAGAAGAAAATAAGTTATAACTCTTTAATGTCCCTGGATATTGCTAACTTGGCTATAAAGAAATATAACATATAACATCATCATATGAAAAATGTGAGAATATTTTATTATGTTTGAAGAAAACTATGAGGAATTAAGATTTTTATACAATGTCTGTTAATATAGACATTTGATCAGAGAGGTGACTGTGCTTGTATCACATTTATTATTCCCAAGGGAGTTGCATTTGAGTGATCCTTCTCTAAAGAGTAACTAATGAAACTAAGTTTACCACTGCATTTCTAGACTGAGTTGCTCACTATCCTTTCTTGGCTGTGTTAGAGGACTCAGAAAAATCAAGAAACATTGCAAAAAATGATGGGAGGAGCAGACTTTTAACTAAGTATGCGCCGTAGTCTACGTGACAAGATGGCAACTCTGTCTGGGCAAGTAGGGAGGGTATGCGATGGCTGAGGCTGGCATAATTAGCTACCAATTGGAACAACATGAAGCTGACACTTACACCATACCAAGTAAATAAGCAAAATCATAATGCAGGATCTGAATCTAAAAGTAAAATAGTGGAGAAAACTAGAAGAAACTTTAGTGTAATATTTGAATAAGCTTAGCATAGAGAACTTCTTAAGTGAGACAGGAAACCTAGAAGTCACAGGCAGAAAATTAAATACATTCAACTGCATAAGGAATTTTAAAACATATATGGAGAAATATGCCAAAAAATAAAAAAGACAAACTGAGGAGAATATTTTGCAAGGCAGAAGATACACAGAGCAATATCGCTAATTTATAGAGAAAAAAAGGAAAAAGAGAAAATGAAGCATAAGTCTAGAAGACTTGCGGCTGGTGAGTAAACTAAAAAAGAGCTTCATCTCACTAGCAATTAGGAAAGTGTAAATTGTATTCAAAATAGTACTCCATTTCTCACAAACGGCAATTTGCGAATGGCAAAGAGGATCACTCTCCAGGATGAGAAGAAATGAACACTGTCTAACATTTTGGGTGGATATGTGGATATTGTAAGTTCTGCACATAAGGATAGGACAATCTTTAGGAAAGTTATTTACAATGTCTGTTAAAGTGAAAAGTATGTTGATAAGGTGATCAATATTATGTATATGCTTCTCCACCTGCTGTTAAAGTCAGAGAGTAATAAGGTGAAAAAATGAAAAGTATATTATTATTTTCCCTTGAAATTCCAGTTTTTCAAAACCTACCATACTAAAGAAAAAAAAAATACTGGTACATAAGAATATCTATATGAGGATGCTTAAGTATAACATTTGGCAACAACAATAAAAGTGTAAAACATATATATGCCTATCAGTAGGAAAGAAAATTTACAAGATGATGAAGTCGTTATAAATGACTTGAATCTACGTACACCGACCTGAAGAATATCCATGATTCATGACCCATAAACTTCAGGAGGGCAGGAATTACCTTCTTGATCATCATATTCCCAGGACCTGGAACATCACCTGGCAAATAAAGATATTCAATGAGTACTTTTGGATGAATATATTGTCAAATGAAAAACCAAAGAGCATATATTATTTAGAGGAATGATTGGAAGCATATGTAATTTATTATTTCAGGCCCATAAAAATATTTCAAAATGCATTGTAATGAATGTATAGTCACAAAAATTCTAAAGGGCAAAAGTCTAGACTATTTATTAAAGACAATTGGTAAGAAATGACAGAGAAAGGACAATCCCAATTATACTCTTCATGGATCATTTTTGTGCACCCCGACTGGATCTAATGGCCTCAGACTAGTTTGAACAAAGAATGTTCTATACCACCAAGCTGATGAGCAAATGTCTGGTTGTTACTATGCATTTATCAGGGCAGCCTATTAAGGTAAGCAAATGAGCAGGAAAATAAAAATACAGATCATCCATCCTGGATAACACACAGAGCCACCAAGTCCATGCAAATGAATCCTTTTCCTGCCCATTCATCTTGGCTGTTAATTAAGGGACTGAAGATTAGAAATGAGCTTGTTGGTGTCTCCCATGCTGGCAGTACTCTAGCCACTGCAGAGAGAGGGAACAGCACATTGAGATTACCTGAGCCCGGAGAAAGGGGGAAGACAAGAGAGACAGCCTTGGCAAGTTATTCGCTGTTCACTGCAGAGATGAAAGACATGTTTGGAAGAAAGTCAAAGGAAGGGAGGATAAACTGGCAATGAGACAGAAATTCTTAAAAAAGAAGAAACTTGGTGACACTGCTCAGTACAGAATAGCAATTAAATAGGTAAATGTTACTTGTTGCTTAGAATGTTGAATCCATTAAAGAAAAAAATTAAAAAACACCACCATGTCCCCATCTCTGAAGAATGTTGGTGGACTTTTAAGCATTTTAAAGAAGACATCTTTGGCAGTCTGATTTTTCTGTGTTCTTAATGCTGCAAAGATGGAATTAATCTGTACCAAATAAAGGAATAAAGGTCTTCTCATAAAGATCAGGCCCACTTTACTCCAATTTAAAAAAAAAATCTCATTGTAAAAATACAGATTAGAAGTAAAAGTTGAAGCACGTCACTTCCTGATAGTATTTTTTATTTTATCAATAAATTAATATTGTTAATGCCATTCATTTTGCAGGAGATGACAAGAGGATTTATGCTGCACTTTGAAACATTCTGCTTTCATCTTAGGAGGTACCCAGTTTAAGCTTTGAAATATGTATGCTTGATCATGGGCCTCTAGCCAAGGTGCACCTAATTAATCAGAAGATCAAATGTGTGCGCAGTGGGAGACACAACTACAAAACCACAGGTGGTAGCCAACAGCTCCATTTAATAAAGGTTGCACAAACAGTGCTGTGCTGGGACTCCTGTCACCTGCGTGCGGCTTTGCTGCCATTTTGTCATTGACTTGAGAACAGTTACTGTGTCATAAACAGATCCCAAGCTTCTCATTCCATGGAAGTTTAACTCTGCTCCTCAGAGCAATTCCATAACATAATTGAGAATGTAAAATCTGTTTAGTTTTGTCATTGTTATTGTTGAATTTATTACTGGCTTGTCGCCAGAACATAAAAACTTATGATTCTGTTAAATAGACAGGCAGTGTTAGCAGCTAAGGGCATAGGTTTTGGAGTGAGATGGAACTGCAGAAAGATGATAATAGATTTGTTCTGCTAATTATTAGCTGTGTGATAACAGAGAAGTTGATCTCTCTAAGCAGCTATCTGCTCACGTAGGTAAAACAAGTGAAAGCTAAACTTGTCCTGGGTTGGAAATACGTGGCCCAGACAAGACATGTTTGAATTTGAGTCACCCATACAGCAATGACTGTGGCCAAGTTACTTAACCTCTTTATGCCTCAGTTTCATACTGTAGAGTAAAATTCTAATAATATCCACTTCATTAGAGTGGGCCATGGAATCTGCCTATTTAGTGATCTCCTAGATGATTTTTATGCACTCTGAAGTTTAAAATCCATTGCTCTAAAGTCTTATTTTTAAAAATTGAAATAACAGCTAATATCTGAAGTGAGTGATGCCTTTACTGAATCATTATCCTGGGAGCACTTAGCAGCTAGATCTTTTATAACAAGTAGGAGAGCGTGGTATGCACAACATGTTTCAAAGTGTGTGAGTGTGTGTGTGTGTGTGTGTGTTATGCGGTGTGTTTGTGCATGCACTCAGCAAGACAGATGAAAGGAAGAAATAGGGATAAGAGAAAGAAAATGCCCACGTGATTCAAAGTGGATTTTTCCATTAAATGGCCGGTGGCTGTAACTGCATGATAACATTTGTGAATATGATACTAATGATGCAGTTGTCTAATGGGCTCAACACAAATAATGCAGAAAATTACAAATAATGCAGATTCAATTACCACTGAACACAAGCAAAAGGCAAATGAAAATCAAATAAGCTTCCTTCCATGCTATCCCCTTTTTTTCTGCTTTGATAAGACAGTCCAAGGCCTCAAGAAATTCCCTTTTCCAATTATTTTCCAAGTCCTCTCAAAGGTATTTTCCTCCCTCAGATTCTTTGACTCATTCTAATCTCAGAGCCAGTAGTTATGTGTATGATATTTATTTAGCAGACATCCATACTGGATTTAGGAAATTAATCTGTCCTGAATACTTATGCAAGATGAGAATCAGTTATAAATGCATAGTAGTTGAGTTGTTCTTTATGATTACCTATTAAGAAAGTATCATCATCTCTCCATCTAAGGATAAGGAAGCCAGAAGCTCAAAGAGTTCAGGAAATTTGAACTTGGGCTGGTAAATGGCACAGTGGGATTCAAATCAGATTTGTCTGAATGGAAAGTCATCTATTTTTTGACTACCTGGAATAAAGCCAGGTCTATTGAAACAGCAAGGGTTCCCAGTTCCAAGCAACAAAAACAGGACTTGGAAGACACAAACGCATACGGAATCCACTAAAAGATGAATGAGCAGTTCACAAGATCATTTCAAAGCCTGAAGAACCATAACGGAGTTTTCCAGACAGGAGCAGGACCCTCCTCTTGTCACAGAATTCAACCCTAGGGAGGCAGACACACTGTAGCTGGCATGGACACCAGAGGCTGGGGCTGACATCACTGCCAGTGCCCAGGAACCATCATCCCCCAAGCGCACTCCACATGATCTGTTTCTCTGCATAATGAAACTCCCAGCCAGTCCTTGTTTTGCACATTGCCTCATTTAATGTACTCTGTTTGCATTATGTCATTTATTCCTCCCTAGGGCTCTATGGAGGTCAACTCTCATTATGCTCAAATTGCAGACAAGGGCTAAAGTTCAAACAGGCTAAATGACTTGCCCAGGATTACAAAGCCAGTAGGTAGTGGAGGCATTTACCTACTATTTATTAGTGACGCGTTTTAGTTAAAAGGTCACCATGGTTCTAGAATTACAAAAATCAAAGTTCAAATCCTGGCCAAATTCTCACTCTGAAAAAAAAAAATATCTAGTACTATGCATCTAGTTAGTGGAATCTCGGTCTTATGATCGTGTCTTAGGTTTGAAAGTGGCTAGGAAAGTTAACGCATGGTATTTTCAGCATTTTTGGCTCTGCCTCTCAACTGGAGTCACAGAAATCAAAACAGAAAGTGGGTTCATATGTAACAACTAAAAACATTGGTAAATATCTACTACAATCTACCTTTCTGGTTGCCCAAAGATGATATGTGTCCTTCTTTCCATACTAATACATTCCACCTCCTAAACTTTACCCTTCTAATTCACACAATTAACTATTATATAACCAAAATAATATGTTCTCCAGCTATCCTCACTAACATTACCAGTTGCTATGTGCAATACCAAATCCAGGACTTTTGGATGATGTCCATTCCTTGATTTGGTTTAATTTGTCCAATTTCATTACTCCGCAACCCACTGGTTTGATTGTAAAGTTAACTTGCTAGTAGCACACATTTTATAAAGATTGGGAGAAGCCAGACATGCTGACACATAACTCCAGCTACCAGGGACCCTAAGGCAGGAGGCTCACTTGAGCCTAAGAGTTTAGGACCAGCTTGGGCAACACAAGCAGATGCAATCTAAAGAAAGTGAGATTAATAAAAAAAAAAAAAATTGTCAAGGTGAGTAAAAACTGTATAAAATCAGAATAGATTGAGTTATACTTCAGTAACAAATGACCTCAAAACCTTAGTGGCTTCCAACAACAAAGATGCATTTCAAAGATATATTTGCTGCACATTGTTTATTGTTGGTTAGCTTAAACTCCATGTTGTCTACACTTTGAAATCCATGTTGGTGGAGTAACCTTTACCAGGAGCACTGCTGATCTCCTAGCATAAAAAAATAGACACAGAAAACCACTCTGACTTAGATTTCTGTAAATAGTAATTCATATCATTTCTGCCTACTTTTCATTGGCCAAAGATACTAAGATGGTTAAGTCTAAAGTTAGTGGGGTAGCAAACATATAATTTATCTCCCCAAGGAGAACTAGTGAGTATTTTGGAACAATATTGCAAGATACCACAGCTACAGTTCTAAATTTTGATCCCAGGAAGGAATATGAGATAGATATTTCTGCATGTGGTTAGAAGACCACAGTTTTTATTTATTATTTTCTTTTCCTACTCCAATTTCATCATTACATTTTCCTTAATCAGCACTCCAGAGGGTTGGGATTCTTCAACTGGTAGTGTCACCATGATAGTAATGAGAAGCACCCTAGGGGAAGATCCGGATTAATTCCTGCCTTAGTCAATTTTGTGCTGCTGAAACAGAATACCTGAGCCTGGATAATTTGTAAAAAAAAAAAAATTTTTTTTTTTTAAATTACTCCTCATAGTTATCAAGCTGAGAAGCTCAAGATCAAGACACAGGCAGCTTGGTGTCTGGTAAGTGTTGCTCTCATCTTCCAGCACAACGCTATGAGCGCTCTTTCCCTCAGAGGGATATAACATTGTGTTTTTTTTGGTACAAGGTACAAGAGCAAAAGGGCCCAAACTTCCTGTCGGAAGCGGGATCCGCCATGCCAAGATGGCGGCTGAGGCTAGGGCCCCACCCAGTTCTTTGAGGAAGTAGAAGCTGGCTGTAGTACGCTTGCGTGGCATTTAGGGAAAAGTCAGAAGCCCATTGGTGCATATGAATCTATTGGTCACGTGTGCTGTGAGCTGTATATATGTGGGCGGATTTCCGGGAAGAGAGAGTTCGGGAAGGAGTTCGGGGGAGAAAGGAAGAGAGAGGAAGAAGAAGAAGGTCGACCAAATAAAGCTCTCCCAACCTAACCACGTGTGGCGTCTTCTCTGCGGGCAGAGGGAACGCGATACTTCCTTCCAATGAAAACTCCCTCCATTAAGCCCTTTTATAACAGCACTAATCCACTCGTGAAAGTGCACCCCTCAAGACTCAAATACCTGCCCCAAAGCCCTACTTCCTAACACTGTTGAACTGGGGATTGGGTTTCCAACACAGAAACTTGGGGAAACACATTCAGACCACAGTATCTCCATTCTTCACTTACCCCTATTGAGTAGCAGTTACCATATTTCAACCTAGACAATAAGGATCAATCACTGCAGCCAACACTATGTCCCCTTTTTAACCATTCATCAGTGTTGCTCAAAAGTATTAGCTTCCAAGGCTGGAGTGGTGGGTGGCTCAGCAGTTACAGCGTTTGCTTGGCATGTGTGAAGATGCAGGTTCAAACCCCAGTACCATGTACACAACAAAGGCCAGAGAAACTAAAGCCACATGAAAAACTAAATAAAACTGATTCTTCCCTCCCCCTCTCTTAAAAAAAAAAAAAGAATTAGCTTCCATTTTGTTGGAGCCAAAGTAACAATCCCAAGTGGAAAGACTCCCTCTTTGGGGAGAAAATCTCTAAACTAACAAAATCCAGAAAGACATATCACATTTTCTTAATAGTTGAAGGGCAATCCGGGACATGATCTCTTACCATGACTCAGAATTGAACTCTGACACCAGCAGTGATACTAGCTCAAATTGATTTGGCGAAGGACAGTTGATTCTGCTGATTTCCTGCATTTCATTTTCTTTATCGTTCATGGAAGTTTTTACAAGCGACCTGTTTGAGTCAGCTTATTGCTGCTGTGACCAAAAAGACATAACAAGAACCATATAGAAAAGGAAAAGATTATTTGGGGCTCATAGTTTCTGAGGTCTCATTCTGTAGATAGCCAACTCCATTGCTCTGTGCGTAACTTGAGACAGAACATCACAGTGGAAGAGTGTAGAGAAGGAAATCAGTTCAAGACATGACAATCAGGAAGCAGAGAGAGAGCTCTAATCCCCAGGGACAAAATATAAACCTCAAAGGCATGTCCCAAGTGACCTATGTCCTCCAGTCACACCCTGCCTGCCCACATTTGCCACCCAATTAATCCCTATCCGGTGATTAATTCACTGATTGGGTTACAACTCTCTTCCTCTAATCATTGCACATCTAAACTTTCTTGCATTGTCATGAGCTTTTAGGTGACATCTCATATGTAAACCATAACAAACCCATTAAGAAGTACATCAAGGGGCTGGAGCTGTGGCTCAAGGGTTATGGCGCTTTCCTGACAAGCACAAGGACTCAAGTTCAAACCCCAGCACTACGTACACAATGAAGTCTCAGAGCAACAAAAGTTACATGAAAAACTAAATAAAATTGATTCTCTCTTCCCCAATCACCCCCCACCACCACTGTCCTTTTCTCAAAAAAAGAAAGAAAAGAAAAAAGAAGTGCATCAAAGTGGCTAGGAAAGAAGGCTGCGGACAGACATAGGGTAATCATCTTGTTCTTATTACTAAGAGCCTTCTCTTTAGTGAGGTGTTTTCTAATAAGCATTCACAAAGGTGCTAGATATAGATATTGACAGATAGGAGCCAATTCCCAGAAGTCTATCTACATACTTCTTCCTCAAACTTCCCAGTCACCACTCTTCCAACCTCATCCCTCCCAGATCTCTGACCATCTAGAAAAGTCATTTGCTACCACCAATGAATAGACAGACATATACTTATATCAGGCCATAGTTTCTTGCAGATAAATTAGATAATGGTATACCTTCTAAAAACCCTGTTCCTTGAGAAATTTTCTGTCTTCCTGTCTTTCCATTGGGAATATCCCAGCAGCACACAACCAGTGCCAACATATTGAGTAGAGCCATCTGTAACATAGGTATAAATATTTTTCTCTCAACCAATGATCATATGGAACTCAGAATGATGCCCTAAATATAGATTGAGGAAAACAGGGCTGAGAGGCTTAATAAATACACTGGAAGTGTAATCCACATGGTTGTGCATCTTAGTTTCTCTTCGCTACATACTCAGGCCCAATCTCAGAGATGACATTTTAACTAATTTAATAATATTGCTGAATCTCCCAAATTCATGCCTTGTGAGTCTGATAATATATAATTCATACCGAGCAGCTGGAGGAGGGCTGGACACCTCATATCTGTGGTCAGACTTTAGTCTCTATTAGGGTTCATTAACAAGGCAAGATCTGTTTTTCTGAGAGAGGATAATTACTTACTGAAAGGCAATGGCTTTCCTCCAAAACCTTAGGTATTTCTGCTCTGATTCTCCTGTCTCCATGTACATCTCAATTTGTTGCAGACACTTGGACCACTGCTTATTGGATCTACTATCTCATAAGAGTTGAAAGGATTACACAGCAGCTTAAACAAGCCAGGGGAACTTCTTTGACTATAATCACCCAAAAAAAATAGTAATTTTTGTTAGTGAGTCATATGTGGGGTATTTTTTTTTTAATTTTTTTAAAGAAAGAGGGATGGTGAGAGAGAATGAGAGAAAGAGAGAATCAATTGTATTTAGTTTTTCATGTGACTTTCATTGTTCCAACACTTTGTGGTATATGTGGTACTGGGGTTCAAACTTGGGTCCTTGTGCATGCCAGGCAAATGTTATAACTGCTGAACCACTGCTCCAGCCCCCATTTGTGGTATTTATTAATACTAAATTACAAAGAAGCTAGTCAAACATGATCTCTTCCTTACTAATGGAACTTGTTTTTCCCATTCACAGACATTTCCAGATGATTCTCAGACCACTAGAGCTTCAGAAATTTCCCTGAAATACTAATTTCCTATAGTTTGATACATGTATCTCCCACCCTCCAGCAGTTGTGAATCTGCCATTGCATGTGCTCTACAGGTGCTGTGAGCATAAGGCCATCAATGTAGTACACCGTCACAATTTCTTGTGTTAATGAGATAATTATCTTGAGATAATGAACGTCCCTGGAAACTGAACTGTGGCACACAGCTAGAGAGCTGATATCACTCTGAGGGAAGGTGATGAGGGCATCAACCCTCACTCTACTGAGTGAAAGTTTTTGATCCTGCTCCCATAGTACAAGTACTACTCCACTGCTGAATGAAAGGCTTTTTTCCCATCTCTAGTTTTATTTTATTTGGGCTGAGAAAGGTGGTTAATGGTACTTCTGTACCATTTACTATCCCCATAGACATAAGCCTAGTCAAAATTTTGATAAATTTTAATTTGGGATATTTAATACCTATTAATTCTCATCTCTGGGCCTTAATGCAAACTCCTGTCCAATAGAAAATAGCATTCTACATAAAAAGATAGAAGAAGAAACTGTGAAGGTTTTGGCAAAATATAGAATAACTCTAACAAAATACCTAGGTAGAAGGTTAAAATTTTAATCATATGGAATTTTATCATAATACTTTAGGAACTATTGATGACCATTTTATATGACCTAGGCCATGTGCTAAGTTCTTTGGACATTTTCTCACTCTGTTCAGCTAGAAGCCATTAATTTTACTATCTCCATTTTACAGATGAGGAAACTGAGATTTAAAGAAATTGAAATAATTTGCCTAAGTCAGACAGCTATCCCTGACATCCAATCACTAAGAAGGCATAAATCATTTCATTCTGTCATTCTTATTTTCTAAAAATTGTTTTACATGTTTCCTACTAACTTAGATATTTTTAACTCTATAACACAACAGAAAGACTAGGGGATGGGGTTTTTCCCTTAACGTCCAAATTCTGCATGCTACATTTTCCCATAGTATGTAAAAAAAATTCCCCCTGTTCCAAAATAAAAGCACACATATCTACAAAATGAATATAAAAGCAATTACAAAATTGTGATATACAGGAAATTATAAGCATACTTTTTTCTCCTTATTTTTACATAATAGTAAATCTCACCACATTGATGCAGTTGGAGAGAAAGTAAAAGACAAGAAATGAAGGACCTCTGTACCCAGAACTCCCTCTGTCTCCTTAACCAGTAGCCTGAGACTGAACGCTGAATAAACTTGACCTGATTTCCCTGGGGCTGTCCTCTGCCCAACAGCCTTCCTGGGTGAGAGAAGAGGATAGCAGTGGCAGGATCCGGGAAGTGACATTTGGCACACATTCCAAGACTCTTTGATTGCCCCAGGGCATACTGCATGGCCTTGAATAAATGCACATTGAACTAAGGACTGTGCTTCCTTACCTCCTTGCCAGAATTCACTCTCTTTTGAAAAATACTGGACATGGAAGAACCTGCGGTCCTGATTACCATTAAATCTCCACAAAGAGAGCCTTTAGCTGGAAGGCTTGAAGAGGATTTCATTTCTTAATAGTATGATTGCCAATTTGAAAAGAGAGGAACAAAAAGCAGAACTGAGAAGTGATGGAAGATTGATTTGGGGAAAGGAGAGGAGGAGGAGAACTTGGTGGGTAATGGCACGATTAATACATGGCAGCCCTTCTTTTCTCTAGTGAAGAGTTTATGTTCTCCAGCGTTTATCTTTGGACATAATTTTAATTAAACAGAGCATAGTCTTTAACTATTGTAAGAATCGCAATGAGTATAATCCTGCCCCCAAAGTTCACACAGTGCAGGCAGCTGGGTACGACTTTTAAAGTCATCAAGAAATGTGTAGAATAAAATACTTAAAACCATCTATTTTGTTGATTCAAGCTTATTCAACCTTTTGCTAGTGGGAGCTTTTACTGTACACTTGAGTTGCTTGCTTGATAGTATTTGCCTCCAGTGAAATCCTGTTTGGGAACTCATATTCTTTTATATGCTGAGATCCAAACTGTTTTGAACAGGACTGGCTTCATTAAAATGATTTCCTACCGTCACACAGTGACCTAAATGACAATTGACTTTTGCCTTCCATTAGCAGAATGCATTCGGATTCATTTTCATGTATGAATGCAATTCATGCTTCACATCATGTTATTTTAAACAATACCACAATGTGGATTCATGAATAGTGCTTTAAAATCGATTTCCAATGTGGGTATCTTTTATAAAGGATAAACCGTAAGGAGGCCTATGCCCTCACGCATTCTAATTCTCTGAAAATTCATGGCAGCATTTAAAGGTGATTAGCCTTATAACACTTAGTGCACCATAAGAATCTATTGGAATGTGTTATATAATCAGAAACAAAGGATTTTTTTTCTCTCTCTCTCCTCCTGCCAAGCATCATACCCCACACAGAAGCAAAAGAGTTGAACTAGCATAAAAATGCTTTTCAAACACTGATTAAATAGCAGTAAATCCTTAACATTAGTTCCCAGTGTTGTTACACAGTTTCTTTTTTTCTATCTCCTACACTAATTAATAACAACAATTTGTATCAGCCAAATGGTTGACTAAGATTAGTCAGAAGTTTTACCTTCATTATAGAAATAAAAGATGGATTTGGGATTAAAGAAGAAAAAAAGTCCCCTGTTTTTTCTTAGTGCCTTCCTATAACCCCCCTATTTTTTAGTTCCCATTTTATTTTTTCACATTTTTGGATCTGAATGTGTTACAGCTGTCGAACTCTTGATGAATACAAAAGCCCACAATGGGCGTTTATTTGCTCTAACACATGATTAATGTGGTAAATTGCGTGTAGTCCCAACCTTTTAAATCTCTCTGAAGAATTACGTTTCTGTCCACAGGCATGTCACTGTTAAAAAATGAGCCACCTAATAAAGGAACACACAGTATATTAATATGTAATTTCTCTCCCAGTATGAATGCTAATTACTGACAGTGCAGACCGTATGCTTGGTTCTTGATGTGGATAGACTTTCTAGCCATCTTACTTGGTATCATCGGTCTTACTGTTCCTATTCACCCACACTTTCCAAGGCTCCTGGAGATTGGCAGGGGGACGCACTTCATTGTTTTTCTAGATCTAACACAGTTTCGTTCTGCAAAGGGGGAAATGGGGAACATTTTCTAATGTACAGAAATTAATTTAGTTTGCATGAAAAGAAATGCCATTGTTAGATAATGCTCCTCTTGAATGTACCTTCTCAGCCGCTTTCTAGCAGTTGTATGAACTTATAAAAATAATTCAGTTGCCTATTTTTTTTCTTGTTAGATTCCAAATGAGACTAGCAAATGTAAGGTTTCTACAAATTATAGATACTCCAAACATTCGTTTCAGTTGTTTTCTGGTGGTGGGGGGTGGGAGTCTTTCATTTTTGAATACTAGAGACTGGTGGGAGGGAACATCTCACATAGGGACTTCAATGTTTGACACACATATTTAACTCTTTCTTCTTCAGGTCCTTATATAAATCCATAATCAACATCCCATAAAATCTTTCTTCTCACCAGGAAGTTTTTTTAAAAATCATATTAAGCCTCAGAAGGCAAACTCTTGGTTACTTACTCTTTCTTCAAACTATTTGATGTGAAAAATGCATCCATGGCTCTTAAAACTTACTCTTTGCAAAATGACATTAAATTCATCTTTATTCCCCCACTGCCTAACATAGTGTCTGAGATTTACTACAAGCTCCCAGTAGCTTTGCCTCCATCTTATCCAGCATGGAACTTTGAACTATTCAGAAATGCCGTGATCAAGTACATGAGTATCAATATAGTGAATCATACTCAAGCTATTTGTTGCCTACTCAAGTGACTTAAAAACCAAACTCTACACTGCTTCAACTAACGTGCTTTTAAGGGCAAGGAGCATAACTGACCTCATATACTTCTAACAGTGAGAAAAATGACAATTATAACACCTTGTCCTTTTGTAACTAAAATTTTAACTTAATGGGATCAGAGTGCAGCAAATTATATCAGAATTCTCTTTATGGGTCAGAAGAAAAGAAAACCCATTCCAAGGATGCCCACAATTTAAAGCAATAACAATGAAAAATAAAAGGACACAATAACATTATGCCTGGAAGCTGAGAAGCCATCAACTGTACCTACAGTAAGGACATTCAATGACAATTGTTGACAAGGGATAATACATTGGATGTGGAAGAAAAGCAAAGTGTATAAACTGAAGAAACCTGCTTTTAGTAACTCACCTTCAAAACAAAAATTAGGGAAATGAAGCCTCTGAAAATTGCCATAGCAAGAGCTACCAAGGTATTAGTTGAATTTGCTTTCTGTGATTTGTTTACAAACTTCCAAGTGCCCAGGATGCACCCCCAAGATGCATAGCAGACATACAAATAAAGATTTGTTGTTGAATGAATGCACTTTTTCTTAAGTAACTAAACTTTCACTTCCCTTCTATTAGCTTACATGATATACAAATCTCATCCCTTAAAAATATTAAGGACAGCCGAGCACAGTGGTGCAAGACTGAAATTCCCATGGCTCAGGAGGCCGAGGCAGGAGGATCACAAATTCAAAGCCAGCCTCAGCAACTCAGCCCTAAGCAAATTAGCAAGACCCTGTCTCAAAATAAAAAATTTTTAAAAAGGGCTGGAGATGTGACTCAGTGGTTAAGCACCCCTGGGTTCAATCCCTAGTACTCTCAAATATATAGATAAAGGACTACTAGCCTTACCTTCCGTATATACTACGAAAAGAAAGAACTCAAATGTAGATATATTCTATGATAGGTTATTGGCTAGATTTTGGATTGGTAGTTTGGTTTTGTTGTTTTGTTTTGTAATTATTATTTTTTTAATATTGTCAGATAATGGTTTAATTTCCAAAGGAGCTCTTAGCCACAAAGCTAACTCCATCTTAAAATCCAAATTACTAATCAACCAACTTACATAAAGAAAACTTTATTTTTTAATTCAGGTATGCTAAAAATAAAACATTATGTTTTGTATCAATCAGCAGTGTTCTTCATAAAATTTGAACATATTTTGATAAATTTTGTCAGCTGAAACTATTTCATTCCTAAACTTCAAAAGTTCACCAAATAATAACCTACCACTAATTCACTTTGAATATGGTCACATATGTATAATGTATTAAAATCCTACCCCCCAAAAAAGTGTCTGCTGGGTATAACATTCCAGTAATTAACCTGTAAACTCTCCTTGAACAACATTTTCAAGAGCCAAATCACCCTGCTCTATCCAGCTTCACCCTGGCTTGACCCCCAAATGGTCCAATTCCCTTATTCCCCTTGCTCTATACAACAAAGGACTATTCCACAAAGTAGCATCTATTGATCTCTAACTCTGATGCTTGAAATCAAGAGAAAGCAGGAGTAAAGGGGACAGTTTAGAAAAAGAAATGAAGAGAAAAATGCTTCTGAGCCAGAAATGGACAATTTGTATAAGATGGGTTTATTTCATCATTGTTGCCATTATATCTGTTCTCAATACCAGACTCTGTACATTTTCTTACAATTTTTACAAGACATTCATGGTTGCTTTCATAAAGAAAATATTCTACCTGTAAAGGTGGCCAAGTTATCTCCAAAAACCTATGAGAGTGTAGTTGTATTTATTCTTTCAGCAGCAAAAGAGATAATGTAGGAAGTCAGTAGCCCGTTGGGTTCCTAATCCTTCTGGGTTTTGTTTTGCTTTGTTTTCTTACTTTGTGCCTGAAATATTTGCCTTTATACACTGCCTGAGTGTAAAGTGTGTGTTTTCTATAAAAACTTGTCTAATTAATTATGTTATTTGCTGATTAGTTGCTTACTTTCCAGTAGTGACACCCACAACTGCTTCTCATATTCTTTTTTTAACCTTTCTAAGTCTAAATATGTCTGTTTGCTTAAACTGCTTTGAGGAGTTTTAAAAGATTTTACATTTCTCCTTCTATGGGTCTCCTCATGTTGCATTAAATCAAATAATCAGTTTGCTTATTGGTTTGGTTTGTTGTTTGTTTTTAAGGTCTTGATATGCTCAAGTCTTCGTTATTAGCTATAGTGTTGACTTAGCTGGTAGGTTTTGGGGATGCTGAACATGGGAGGCAACCCAAATTTGCAACTAGTGTTTTGCATTTGGAATTTTTGAAGAGGCTTCCATTTCTCCAACAAAGAGGATAGGCTAAATTGCCAGAATGTGACAGTCACTGGCAGCTCATTTATATTCTGGGAGGCATTCCCAATGACAGAATTATGCATTACCCTTTCTCAGCTGAATAATCTAGACAAGGTTGGACCCTAAGTGCAGAGGGGCCTAGTACAGCCACAGCAATCAGCCAACCTCACAAAGCCCGGCCACCCACCCTGCAGCCAGCTCCTCCTGCCTTAGTCTCTGACTGGTGACTCTGACTGGTGCCACAGCAAGCACTGGCATCTCTGGCGGTCATCTGGACATCTTTTAGAGAGTGCAGGACATGTACATTAGTAGATTTTGTCTGGATCTCATGAACATGTTCTCTCTTTTTTCATTTGAACTCCCTAAATCATCCTGATTCTCTAAACGTAAAAACACTCAGACTGTTTTTAATGCCTTCTAATCTTTCTAAAAGTTATTGATGATGTTTTAGTGATGGTGACTTTTTTGTTCAGAGTCCAAAGTGTCTGTATCCAGCTAATAGCAATTCAGTATTGCAAGGGATAAATTGAGTACAACTGTTTTTGAGATTTTTGCATTAACTCCTATCACCCCTCAATACTTTACACACCAGTAACATGTTGTGGTTGTTGTGGTTGTGGTTGTGACATATGATGCCTGTGAATTGAAGCTTATTGAAATAGGAAGGAATTCTTTTGCAAGGGCAAAGCTTTTTGCTTCTTTCCAGAAGTTGTTTCATTTCCACATATAGACCTGAGAATCATATCGTTTCCTTTTCTTTGGCTAGAGAGTGCTTGGAAACAACTTTGTAGCCCACCTTCTGTGACCAATTTCTTCTTGAGACCACTTATTATATATGCTAAACTTTTGGAGGCTTCTTTCTTTTTCTGCCTTTCTTTTCTCTTCATCCTGATTGCATTTTTATTTACTCTTTGTCATGTTGTCGTATATGTTCATAGATTTCAAGTTTGGTGGTTTTTGTGTTTGTCATTTATGGGGTAAGTCGTGCGTGTAGAATTATAAATATATGCACATATATGTAATGAGAAAAGTTCCTCAGAATGTAATGAAGCTCTTTTAATGTCTTTTTATATGTTGAGTGTCATACTCAAGTGCAGATAGATTCACAGACCAAGATGAACTTGTGTATTTCCTCTGCTAGTAGTGTTATTATGTGAGAGGACATCAGAAGACATAAAAACCTCTCAACAGCATCTACATCTGACCTGCAGAGGCATAAATCACAGCCTGCTGTTGGCTTATGTCTGCTCATTTGGTCACTACAACCCTGGCAATTTCAGATGTCCCCAAACAATCAGTGCTCTTAGTAAAAGGAAGGATTGAAAAGGAGAGAGAAATGGGGAGGGGCTCTGAGACTAATAAACACAACCACCAATTGCCTGAAAATTGACTTCCTATTGACAAACATCATGATGAGTGAATTTTTCACTCCTCTGATGTTACTGCATTAGGGTCCCCTAAGGAGCATGTTTGCTATACATGCTCTTTTAAAAGGACTAAAAGAGCATTTTGTTTCTCTGGCTTTAGTTTTGGTGGGTTTTCCCCCTCCCTGCCGTCACAACATGGTGATGCTTTTGAATACACTTTCTTCCTCCGCCCTCAAATGGTGACTAATTCATCTGACCTTCCAACTGCTATTACAACAAATCACCAGCATCTCCAGATCAGGAAGCATAGTCCAGCTACCTTCCAACAGGCCCATTAAATAGAGGTGATTGTCCTGGGAAAACACTGAAGGCCTGAACAGAGCGAGTGCCATTAGTATCATGTCTCTGACAGTAATAATCTTTACTTTGATTGTGCATGTCAGCTAGCATGCCCAGAAACCACATGACAATGAAATAATGAAATGGCAACTGCTCTTCTGCCCAATCCATGGCCCAGACCACATCACTGGGAATCCTGCCAGCTGCCTTTGCTCGGCAGCTGCCTGCTTCATGCCAAGAAGGAGTGAGTAGTATTGGGGTCCTTTCATTGCAAGAGACATTGCTTTGTCTTTGAAGCCCAAGTTGGGGCAATGATACTGGGAATGATGCCATATGCCAAGGGCTTTTCCCTGTGACTTGGGTGAAATTTCAGATCAAGGAAGCTTTCACACACATTCTGCATGGTAGGAGAATAAATGCTTTCAAGAGTTTCCACACTAAAAGTTCAAGAAGGAGGAAAAATAACAGGGAATTATAAATCAATAGCTTGAAGCAATTTACAGATAGGCAACAATTCTTCCTCCTACATTTTAACTCACTCCAAAATTGTGAAACCAAAACTCATTTAAATGCTGATAGCAATATTTCCTTTTTTTACTGCTCAAAATTGCATCCACTATCCCCTTAGTTAATGTGTATTTAAAATCACATTGCAGCTTTCTAAAAAAGTAGGCCATCAAGAATTCAAGCCATCCTTCTAAGAAAGAAGCAAAGGAAGAATGAATTATTGAACATTGTTTCTAAGAAGCAAGTAGAGGGTAGGAAAAGTCAGAACTGGCCATGGAAATGATCATCAGATTTCAACTTTTTTTTAATTAATATTTATTTATTTATTTTATTTTTTTAATTTTTTTTATTTTTGAGCAACCATACAAGTTTTTAACAAAATAATATAAAATGTGTATAGATTCTGGATATTACAATTACCCCCAGGAGTGCCTCCCCAATTACCCACCTTACCCTCCCTTCCCCTTCCCACAATATCTCTGAAAAAAGATTATGTTGTATAGCATTACATCTTATCTGGATTTAACACATGATAATAGACCAACTTTCTCACTGCCAGGGTCTAATCCCAACCTCCACAGATGAGTGGAGACAATCGACCATTAGTTCTCTGGGTTAAGCTGATTGAATGCTGAATTATATTCACCTATCTAATGTACTATATAACTCCTTAGTAAATGTGACCAACCCTATAGTTTGATTCACTTGGCATATTTTCCCTTGACTACCTCTTAATTAGATAACTATAAGAGCTAAAGACTTATTTCTTCAGCCCCACAATCAGATAGAAATGTCATTTGACACAATTCTAGCAAAAAAATAAAAAAAACTAAAACAAAACAAAAAGAGAAGAGTGGCTGGAGGAGAACTGGCAGGGATTGGGCTATGAGTCAGTTTTCAGATACTGTAACAAAATCCATGAGACACTCAACTTATAATGTTAAAAGGTGGATTTTGACTCATGGTTTCAGAGGTTTCGTTCCATGGTTATTTGGCCCCATTACTTTCAGGCGTGTGGCAAGGCATAACATAAAGGCAGAGAGCACATGGTAAAACAAGCCACGCATGGTGACTGCAAAGCAGAAGAGTATCATGAAGGAGTCAGGGTCTCAATGCTCATTTCAAGGTTATCCTCTCAATGACCATACTTCCTCCCTCTAGGCCTCCCCTCTTAAAGATTCAAAGACCTCCCAAATAACTCCACAAGGTGGGGACCAAGCCTTTAACACATAGGCCTTTGGGGAGCACATATCTAAATCATAGCAAGAGGGATGCTTCTTTCCTAATAAATAAGGGTAGAAGCTCCTAGCCTGGGCCATTTTCTCTATTTGTCCTTCTTCCTGTATCAGATCACATCTCCATTATAAAGCTGCAGCTATCTTGCAACCACAAAAGGAACATGAACAGGGATTAAAGGCAGTACATGAGGGCTGGAGTGGAAAGATGGAAAAAGAAATTTGGGTGTCTCTTGGCATCACTGAGCAGCTGAACCAGTACCAGAAATGGTATTGTTCTAGACTTTTGTTATATTACAAATTAAATTTTATTTGCCTAGGTACACTTAGCTGGATATACTGTGAACTTCAGCCAAAACACGTTCCTCATTGATACCCTAAGTGTGGCCAAAGGTTTATATGTTTGCAAAGACCAATCTCACTGGGGAAGAATTAGTGTAAGTCAATGCTTATGAAAATTGGGAATCTGGAACTTGAGGAATAAATAAGTCCTGTTCTGTTTGGTTCTTATCATGTCAAAGAGATAAAGTTAGAAGGGAAGAACAGAATGCGTACAGTTTGCCCTTTCATACTTTCCCTCAAGTAAAACCTCACTAGTCCTAGAGAACAGAGACAAAACAAAACAAAAAAAGCGCTAGAGATTAGCTTTGTTTCACTAATTAGTTGTCCATATCCAGATATCTATGAGAATACCAGAATCTCTTGCTGTCTCTTCAACTTGAGATCCCACGCTTGGGGAAATCGCAGGGGTCGGCACATCCAGAGTACAATGGGTAAGCCTCGCCCAGGGAAGACCACCTTTGTGATCACAGTATCTCCTCTGCCAGCTAAGTATGAACCTGGGATCCTGATAAAGACATTCCGGAGGTTCCACCTAACAATTCTGGTACATGCCCATTCTTGAAGGGACTGTATATTGCAAACTGTCATATTAGGCCACTAGCAATAAGCCTTTTCCTTGGAATCCATGTAAATAAATACCAAAATTTTCCATTTGGTCAAAAGGAAATGGTGCATATGAGAGAGAATATCTGGCACTTAGCAGAAAGATTCATTGCTGACATTTTCATTTGGTTGTTATGGCGAGAAAATTCACAGCCAGTGGCTGTCAAATCTCAACACACAGAAGTTAACATGCTCCAATGGTTGACAGATGCACTCATTTTTACCTTCATAAAAGAGAACTAACCAGGGTAGAGGGTACAAAGAGTGCAGGAAGGGCTAAATGTAATTCTTTTTGACATTCATGGTTATAAAGATTGGGGCAAATGCACATATTAACCCCTAAAGAAACAGGCTTCAAAGAATGAAAAAAGAAAGCCAAAATATGCACCCTTCTTTTCACTCCACTTCAACTTCCGCCTTCCACTTTTGCCAAGTCTTATCAGATGAGTGCTATAAGCAATGTAATTTATGTAAATAGAATCCATTATGCAAATGCTTCCAACTTGCTTGCTACTTAGAAATTTTGTTCTTTTATGTTTAAGAAACATAGCCTTTATCCCCTGGAATAGACAGATTGGTTATGTTTATGTTCTTAGAGCCTTCTGCTACTGTTCTGAGCTTTGAGGAAAAGTCATTTTTTATTTTAAAAAATGTTTTGCCTCGCCTCTCATCCTTTCTGTAAAAATAGCCTCTTTGTTTAATTTGGTGGCTTGCACATAGGCTTAATGATTGCAGTACTTTAACAGAAACTTGGTGAGAGAGTAGTACACAGAGATTAATGCATAGATTATATCCTCGACTCCAGAGGGGATCTGATATTTTGTTGGGTTGCATGAAACCAAATAATTCAATTAATTCAGAGAACTCTGTGAGCTTTATTCTCTACTCTGTTTTAGTGATATTTCCAAACATGAACTTGATGAAATTCTTGTTCAGAGCCATAAATAAGGAGAGGGAAAGGTATATATTCTTGGTATTCATGCTCTCTCCATGCCTTAAAATTGCAAGTCAAATTATAATGAAATATAGAGGAGCATGCTCCATGCTATGCATGAACATATTAAAATGTTCTTCCACTAACATATTGCATTTCGTATTTTTTATTTGTATGCACATACATGCACGGAGCATGCTAAAAGAGGGAGAAGACACACTGTCACAAAAAGGAAGACCTGAAGAGAGTATGTCTGTGCTTTAATAAATGAACATAGCAACAAATGAATTATGAATTTGAAACTCTCCTCCCACCCTGAAGAAACACATATTTCAGGTTGATGAGTCATTCTAACAGAACTGCAAGCTTCCAGTCATTTAAAAAATAGTGCTATTTTAATAAAAGAGAACAAAACGCACTGAAACTTCCACTTTGAATGATGTTTATTTTGCCACTTCATGAACAATCCAATCCAAGTGGGCATGATTTAAGCATATTCACTCTTGGTCTGTCCAAAATAAATCCCCTTCTTTCATTTGAGCTAATAATTTCATCAAAATATTTTGCTTTCAGCTTCCCTGTGTCTTGCTAGCTGATTATAAGTGATACTTGACAGCTTGTTCTAAACTTTATCAGTGGTCCAATTAAGTTGATATGTTTTCAGGTACTGTTCTTCAAGCATTCAACAAATATTTACTGAGCACCAACTAAGTGGCAAGCCATTGTTCTATGTTGTGAGACTGCAGCAATAAGCAAGAAAGGCAAGGCCCTTAATTTCATGAAGCATATGATCTAGTGAGGACAGACAAATAATAAACACACAAGTAAATCAGTTAATTAGATGATTCCAAATAGGGATAATGCTATGAAAAATAAAATTGTCAATGAGACAGAAGGAGCAGGGGATAGGGAGAAAACTGGATCAGAGGAAACAGGGGCATTGCACTGAAACAAACTCTAAGAGGCAGTCACAGATGATCTAAGGGGATAGTAATCCTGGCAGAACAGACAGCTGGAACAAAGGGCCCGGGAAAGGAATAAACTTATTCTGTTTCAGAGATGAGAAAGCCTATTTGTGGCTGGAATCGAAGGGATAAGATGGGGCAAAAAAAAAAAAAAAAAAAAAAAAAAAAAAAAAAAAAAGGAAGATGAGACCAGTGGGGAAATCTTGGGGACGTATTACTCAAGGTCTCCTGGATCTCAGAAAAAAAAAAAAATTGGATCTTATCTTTATTGGGTTGGGAAGCCATTGGGTAGGTTTATAGTTATTTCTTAAGAGAGAGAGAGAGTAGGAGAGAAAAAGAATCAATTTTATTTTTTCATCTGGTTTATGTTTTTTGGAGACTTACTTGTGTATGTGGTGGTAGGTTTAGAACAGGTTCCTGGCCCATGCCAGACAAGTGCTATAACCACTGAGCAACTTCTCCAACCCCTATTTGAGTATTTTTAAAGGAGGAATGATATGACATGGTTATTACTCTTTGAGTTATTGTATGTACAGTACAGAGTGCAAATGTGGAAAAAAACAATAAGAATTAGGAGACATCTGTTGTATTCCAGGTAAGAATTTAAGTGGTCTTGAGCTAATGTTTGACCATGGATTTGGAGAGGAGTCCTAAGATGCAGGATATGTTTGAGGCAGAACCTGGAGGGTTTGGTGATTGGCTGGATGTGGACTGCAATGAGAAGGAGCAGAGGGACATATTCCATTGAGACATTTTTTTCCTCTGGCTTCATTTCCTGTCATACCACTATATTGGTCCTTACAAACAAGCTAGATCAGATTTTAAGAAACCAAACTGGTCTCTGGCATTTACTTCTTTCCCCACAAATTTATCTACTGCAAAACTCTTGCTGTTTTAGTTTGGATTTGAAATATCCCACAAAGTTCTTGGTTAGAAACTTGGTCCCCAGCCTTTGACTCTATTTTGAAGGTGGTTCAGCCTTTGGGAAGTGAGTCCTAGTGGAAGGAAGTCACGGAGGTGGTGCCCTGGAAGGGGATCTTGGGACTTTGGCTCCTTATCTTTGTCTCTCTTTGCATTCTGACCACCATGGGGCGAACAGCTCCACTCCGCTACCTGCCCCTGCTGTAGGGTTCTACCTCACATTAGGACCAAGCCATGGGCCCAATGACCATGAACTGAAATCTCCTTTAAATTGATTTTCTCAGATTTTTTTTATCATACTTTCAGAAAACTAACACATTTACAAACCTAGTTACTGAATCTATTAATTAAGACACTTCCCCACCAAGATTTCTAATGAACAAGTTAGTACAGAAAAATTAAGAGCCAATATTAATGGCATATTTGTTAATTCCAATGGAAATCATATTTTTATCCAATATAAAACTAGATGACATAACTTATATATCTTTGCTTTTGATTAAATTTATATAAAATCATAAGAACATTATGGAGAAACAGTTGGATAAATTCATTTTGATAAATGTGAACTTTAAAGTTATATACTTTAAGACGCGGTACAGTGGTGCACGCCTGTAATCATAGTGACTCAGAAGGCTGAGACAAGTGGCTTGCAAGTTCGAAACCAGCTTCAGTAACTTAGCCAGCCCTAAACAACTTAGAGAGACCCTGTCTCAAAATAAAAAATAAAAAGGACTGGGGATGTGCTCAGTGGTTAAGCACCTCTGGGTTCAATTCCTGGTACCAAAAGCAAATATGCATATGTGATTTATAAGTGAGGAAATCTAACAACAGTGATTTTTGATGAGCAGTTTTATAATCATTGGACAAAGTCTAAATTTTCACAGTATGATACCCATTCCTGCCCTGCTTTCAGGCCATTTGCAAACACACCAGAAATTTGGGTCACAGTCCAAAACTCATCAGCAGTATACCTTAGAGTTAGTGAGGGTATCTGATCATTTTCTGTGGTCATATATTGTAAAAAGAGAGAGAAGGGAGGCGAAGGATGAAACCTGAGCATCTGAGAGCAATACAGAAAAGGCCTGCCACAGGGCACAGCCTGTAATTCCAAATAAGAATTCCAAATAAGAATTCCAAATTCCAAATAAGAATCTCAGAGCTGCTTGTTGCAGCTCTCCTACACCAGGAGATGGGGAGAAAGCATGCTCTGGATTAAGATCAACCTTTAGGGACAGATAGGGAATTTTAAAAATTTTTTTATTAAAGAGCTGAGTTATTATATAATCATAAGTGTGCATAAAATAACAATATGCTATGCATTTTTCTCATAAACCAGAATTACCCCCATATCTCTGTGATACCCCAGTCTCTTGATTCTTCTATATTTCACCCCCTACTCAGATGGGGGTTTTATTCACCATCTCTTTCTTTTACTCACCAAGGAGCCAGGGATGTGATTTGAAAAGAGCAGCTTGGCCTAGAATCCAGTCCAGGTTTCAGAGGGAGGGGTCAGGGACCTGGCTTTGACTCCTGGTGCTGCTGTTAATATTCAGAGTTAGCAACAGCTCAGAATCAGAACTCAGACTGATTCTCCTCCAGCACGTGGGTCCCCCAAGTAAACCATCTATTTCAACTGGCATTAACTGTAGGGAAATGGAAAAATCAACTCCAACACCCTCCTTATGCCCAAACACTCTGGGGCCCTTTTGTATACCTGAGCTCAAAAGAGATGTTTTAATGTCCTGCTGGTAACAAATTATTTCTTGCCTTGACTCTTCTGATTTTACACTTAAAAGTAATTGTCTCCACATTCCCCCTCAGTACACACTCTGGTTTCCAATTTACATGACGTTCTTATTTATGCATCAGGTCATTTTGAAGCCCTTTGTTCAGTTAATTTGGCTTCCTCTCAACCCTTCCTATTTTTCTTATAATAAAAGGTTAGATTCTACTTTCTTAGGATAATTTTCAGCTACAATACTGTTCTTCCTTTATGTTGAATTATTAAAACCCATGCTGAAATTTCCACACAGGGTAAGAAATACTAACATGGAAAAACAAATGTAGAGCACAAATCTAAGGTGTTTTCTGCAGCACAAAATAGGGGCATGAGGAAGGGCTCTGGGGGTTAATCCAGTCTGCAACTATTATTTTTAAAGCAAACAACTGCTTATTGTTTCATTTCTGGATCTTTTACTCTGAATTTAAGTATAAAAGGAGCCTAACCATATGGTAGTAGTTGCAGGGAAAAAAAGAGGAGGGAAATATGCGTAATTTCATGACCTAAAATAATCATTACTGTCTTTGAATATTTTTCTCCTTTGCTTCTTTATGTTTTAGCTCTTGTTATTTTGAAAATAATACAGTTAGGAAGGAATTCAATCATTTGGGCTTTATTGAGGAGGATTTTCAACCCAGTTTATGAGTGAAGTCTTAGAAAATATTTCCTATAGGGTTGGTAAATTATTTAACCATTATTAGATGCCAGAATGTGGTGGAGACGACACAAAGAACATTAAGGTAGATGGAATCATCCTTATCCATGTAGCGTCTAGCTTAAATTAAACTAACAAATCAGAAAGTGAAAATTATAGGAAGAGGAAGCTACATATACTGGATAGGAGGAAAGTGTACGTATGTCATAGCCATTTCCAGAGGGTCCAAAGCAATACAAAAAGATTTTTCAGAGTAGAAACGGTTTGAAAATAAACACCAGAACAGATGAGAGGATAACTTGACAAGTTCACCCAGGAGACATGCAGAAAGATATATTATTCATGCATAATGTAAATACTTCATTTTTCAATACTTGTGCCGTTGTCTACTTGTCTTCTTTTATTCAACTGTCTGTGTCACATGTCATCTATCTTAGATGGTTAGTTTTTAAAGCAGTGATCCCCAACCTTTTGAGAATTGAAAATCTCTATTGTTTGTTATGTGACAACTGTCCTACCCCAACCTCTGCCCCTACCAAATAGAGGAGGGAAGAGATCAGGGAGCTTGAAATTATGTGAACCTTTATGTAAATTGAAGCTCCTGTGGTTTAGAGGAATTTTACAATTCCGACTTTGATAACCAAGCACTTCTCCCCACTTTCCCACTACATGTTGTAAAATTGAGTTTACAAGCCATTGTCCTTTGGGGAAAGCTGGATCTAACAGAAACTTTCTTTCTGAATTTCAAATATGAAAGGAATATAATCATATTAAAGTGGTTGTGAGGATGGGGTCACAGAGGGAAAAGTCACCCTTAATCTCTAACCCTAAAATAACCATTACTGGTTTTTGTTGTTTTGCTCTCTTACATCTTTGTTTTAGCTCTTATTCTTACCCTATTTTAACATCGTGCAAGAAGTACATTATTTTAAATGCTTTGTTTTAAAAAAAAAATTAACAACACAGAAGTGCTTCAAGAGTAATAAATGAAAACCCCCATTATTCCTATCTCCATCCCAACCCTCCTCCTTCCCAGAGGTGTGTGGTATTGTCATCTCTGTCCATGTTGTTCTCAGACTTGTTACATAGATTTATATATGGCTATGTGTTTGAACTACACATATACTGTTTGTTTTGTTTCAATAAAATTTGTTTATACTGTACACACTACTTAGCAATTCTTTTTGGTTTTGGTTTTGGTTTTTTGGTTTTTTTGTTTTTTTGCTTTTTTGTTTTTTTTTTTTAATTTAAGAGAGGGGATCTCACTATGCTGCAAAAGCTGGCCCCAAACTCCTGGGCTCAAGCAATCTGCCTACCTCAGCCTCCCAAGAAACTGGGACTACAGGCACATGTGATTTTGGTTGGCTTAATTTTTTTGTTAACTCAATAAACTCAATAATATATTTGAAAAAAATTTCCATGTTGGCATGTCCTTCCTTTTATTGATTCTGTAATATTCTCTTAAATTAAAATTAAACTCAAACCTACACCCATTGTTGGATATTTAGATTGTTTCCATATATTATTCTAAAAAGCAATACTCGCTACAAGTAGTGTTTATATTTTATTTTTATCTTTGTGTATATGCTCTATAAAACAGCTGGAAGTAAAAGTACTGGGTCAGTGGATATTTTAAATTATAATAAATACTGCCACATTACCTTCCAAAGCTAACTACACACACACACACACACACACACACACATGCATAAAAATATGTATTCTGCCTTTGTTCATAATCATGTAATATTGAGAACATAAAAAAGGCTTTAACCATTGCCAGGTGCAGTGACACACACCTGTAATCTCAGTGACAGGAGGCTAAGGCAGGAGATCGCAAGTTCAAAGTCAGCCTCAGGAACTTTGTGAGTCCCTAAGCAACTTAGTGAGATCCTCTCTCTAAATAAATAAATAAATATAAATAAATAAATAAATAATAAAATGGACTGGGGATGTGACTCAAGTACCCCTGTGTTCAATCCCTGGTACTAAATGAAAAAAAATATTTCTTTAACCATTTCTCAGTTACTGGAGTTTTTTCATGGCTTCTAATTTCCCACTAATATGATAGAAAAAAACAACTGTGTTTAAATTCTATGAACATATGAGTTTTCAGAGGTTTAGATGATTTCTTACCATGGTTTAATATTTATGCATATGATTGAATTCCTTTCCAATTGTATTAATCCCATCAGTTACATTATCCTAATTACTAAACTTGATAGGTAAACAAAGGGAGGTTAAATATTTCTTCCATATGTATTTCTTTTAATTTGTTCCTCTGTACATTATGGCTATGGAGGTCTTCTCATTTATTCAAAGTGTAAACTCTTTAAATAAAACTGTTAGCTTTATACATCCACTATAGAAAGTATCAAGATTCCTCAAAAACTTAAATATAACTATGCCATATGATCCAACAATCACACCTCCTTGCATACACCCAAAGGAAATGGAAGCAGTGTCTAGAGGAGATTGCTGCATCTGCACCCCTGGTTTCATTAAAGTGCCATTTACAATAATCAAGATGTGGAACCAACCTACATGTCCATGGACAGATGAATGGATATGGAAAGCAACATATGTATATACATTATATATTATATACACATATATGTGTATATAATATATATAATTATATATAATGTGTATGCATATATAATACATAATGTGTATATACACAGTATATGTGTGTATAATGTATATATAACATAATCATATAATATGTGCATGTGTGTGCATATATATATAAAGGAATACTTCCATCATAAAGAAATTCTACCATTTAAGACAACATGGATGTATCTATACATTATACTAGATGAATAATCCAGACACATAGAGAGAACATAATACTGTATGATTTTATGTATATGTGGAATCTAAGAAAGTCACACTCATAAAAGCAGAATAGAATGCTGGTTGCCAGGAGCAGGGGATGGGGAAAATGGGGCAATGCTGGTCAAAAGATATAAACTTCCAATTATAAGATGAACAAGTTCAGGGAAATCTAATGTACAGCATGAATGGTAGTAGATATGTTAATTTATTTACGATAATCATTACATGATGCATACATACTGCAAATCACCATGTTTTATACCCTAAACATATACAATCATTATTTGTCAATTAAAAAATTTAAAATTCAGAAAAAGCAATTAACTTTACACTTTTCATGTTTTCTGCTTTAAAAATATTTTTCTCTAGTTTGCCTTTTTTGTTTTCATTTTGGTTATGTCCTTTTGAATTGTTACAGTGCAATAATAAGAAATGATAAATAATATTTGAGGGTATTAACTCTGCACTGGCCACACTTTGCATTTTGCTGATAGAAGTATTGCATTTTATCAATAAAATTGATAGGTCTATCCCTTACAATTTGTTGTCTCACTTTAAAGCAGAGAAAGTCAATTCTTTTTCAGAACTTTAATAAGTATCTAATTCACTTCCCTTTGCCTTAAATGGTTGTCTTTCTAAACTCCCATTTATCTTGTTATACAACATCAAGCAGCCACGTAAATATTTTTCTGCAAAATTGTTAACACTTTCACAAATCACATTCACAATTGCAGTGCACAATGACAACTGAATAAGTGCAAAAATGCAATGGTAATGAAAAGAATAAGAGATGAAAAAGATCGTACAGTTGTATTCATAAGAAATCCAAAGAAGGAACCCAAATGTGACAAAATAAATGTAAAACCATGAGCTGTAGAAACTTGCCCACATACCATATGTAAATTTTCCTCTCGATTACTGGACCTCTATTATGTAACATTAATGTTATCCTATTAATACTTAGGATTTTTACAGAGATGCACTTTTGCAAATCACAAGATGGCTGTTCTGCTGAATTAGCTTTCCCAAAGCAAGGGTCAGCTCTTAGGGAACGTGACCCTCCATGCTGCTGCCTCTTCATAGCCCCTACATTGCCCAGACTGAATACAGGGCTAACTGTTAAACATCAAGCAAAACTGATCAATAAATGTAATGCAGCATTTTTTATTAATAAATTTATTTGTTGAACAATCAAACATGCTTCTAACGAAAAATATAATATATATATATAAGTTCTGAATATTAGATTTACCCCCCAAGACTACCTTCACAATTATCCACCCTTATCCCTCCCCCTCCCTCCTTCCCAAAACATCTCTACAAATGCCTTAGGTTGTTTGTCATTACAACTTTTCCGAATTTAAATCATGAGAATTGCCCTCCTTTCTCAATGGCCAGGGTCTAGCTCCAGCCTCCACAGATGAGGGAAGACATTCGACCCTTGGTTCTCTGCTGATTTTACTCAGCGTGATTTCTTCCATAGCCATCCATTTACCTTCAAAGGCTGCAATATCATTGTTTCTAATTGCTGAGTAGAACTCCACAGTATATATGTACCATAGTTTTTTGATCCATTCATCCAGTGAGAGACATCTGGGTTGTTTCCATAATTTAGCTATTGGAAATTGAGCTGCTATGAACATGGATTTTGCTGTGTCACTGTAGTGTGCTGATTCTAAATCCCATGGAAAGATATCCAGGAGAGGAATAGCAGGATCATATGGTGGTCTCATCCCTAGTTTTTTGAGGATTCTCCACACTGCTTTCCAGAGGGGCTGTACCAGTCTGCAATTCCACCAACAGTGTGCTAGTGTCCCTATCTCTCCACAGCCCCTCCAGCATCTATTGTTGTTTATTTTCTTCATTTTCTGCCACTCTGACTGGCATGAGGTGATAGTAATGCAGCATTTTATTGACTCCTTTCATACATATTTCTGAAACTTTCATGGCAAATACTGCTGGGTTGTCAGTAGCCATAAACAGAAGCTGTTCCTGTCCTCATGGAACCTGTATTCTTAAAGGAGAGACTGTTTCTCAAATAAATTACAATTAAAAATTATAAGTACTCTGAAGGTAAAATACAGGTAAAGAAGCTTTCCCTGGAGGAATGACGTTTGAAATGATATCCAAAGACTGAGTAGGAATCAACTAGGTGAAAAGGGAAAGACCGTGAGTGGATAAAAGGGAACAGTTCCTGCAAACCCCCTATTCAAACCCCATACTCTAGAAGGACATCTTTTAAATTATTATTGCAGTGTCTCCCAAAGAAAATCAGTAAAAGGCAGAGGAGAAAGTGGGAACCTTTGCAAACGGGGGAGGAATAATGACAACTCCTTAACACAAAAGAATGTAGTTGGAAAGGAGGGTTTAATTTATTGCTAGTTGTCCCATGCAACAGAAACCAGATAACTGCACATTTTGTGTTTTCATGCTGAGGAGATTACCCCAGCCACCGTTGTCAGCTAGTCACTCTTGAATCGTGAGGTCTTGTATAGCTCACCAATGGCTAGCATGCCTCACCGTCCCTAAGATGCCTGCCAGCAACATGGACACGTGTAACGCGATGTCTTAAGCTCAGAAAGAAATGAAAGTGTTTCCTGACAAAGTTGTAGTGAGATAAAAAGAAAAAAAAAACCTTTGCCATATTTTCTCAAACATTTCTATCTCTGTCACCATGACAACTTATAACTAAATAAATAGTGAAGGTATGTTTCTTTTTACACAGAATGGAGAGGAAGAATGAGTCTAAAATACATCTACCTTCACCCACATGGAGAATTCCTGTCTCCAGAGGTGATTGTCATTGTTTGATGGGCTCTGGGAGTGGGATGACACCTAGCCAGTAGCAAAGCAAATGGCTCAGGTGGGTTCAGGGGTGCCTGGGAAGTTGGTATTCCCAGAATCTAAGTGCTTTCCCAATCTCTAGCATCAATCAACAAAGAATACAAATCACTTTTAAGTATTTATCACCAGGTGACTCTCTACATATAGGATATTAAAGAGAACCTATAACATTGCCAGAGAGAAAAAAGAAAAAGGAAATACAGGCTCTGGAGGGCTGAAGTCATGTTTCTGTTCCACTCAAATATCTTCCTTTTTAGACCTGCCCTTAGTGGGCCTGAGGTGAGGGGTGGTTATTTTGATTCTATTTTTTAAAAGCTCTGTTGCTTTGGTTTGTTAAAATCCAAAATGAAATGATCTTTCAGAAAGAGTTTCTGATGTACGTAGCACTTGGGCTGCTTCCCCTGTTGTGAAAATTGAGGCAATTTCCCAAGTCCTTTCTTTAGCTGCAATGAAAGCCCTTTTTTCAGTGGAAAGATAGATGGAAAGCCCTCCCCAAAGACGCAGCACAGCATCAGGCAGGCGCGCTATCATTGGAGTGGCATCCTCAGGCCCCAGCGGGTTGTTCAATGTCAGAGGCTCCAGGCTTGATCCACATCCTACACATTTTTTTGACAGATGGATGTCTATGGCACCTCAGCTTGTAATCAGCAGCACCAATGCCCATGATTACTTCCTCATCTCTCCTGCCAAGCTATAAGAAAAAGGCTTGTCCTGTCTTAGAAACTAAATGTAAACATTGTTCCCTATTTTTAATTTTTTTTCAATTGTTTTAAAATGGACCCTCAAGAAACCGTATTCAAGTTTGGATTCCTCAATACATGTGCTTGGGTAACCATTGTGCAGAACACATCCATCAAAGACTTGAAATTCTTACAGAAGGAGAAAGTGCTGTTTCCAATTTGCAGATTGTTCTGAGATCACAGAATAGAGTAGGAGCCTTCCCCTCCCAAGGCTGGAGAAGAAAGCTGGTAGGCACTCTGGGATCCCAGGTCCAGATTCTCACCCAGAGAAATGCCTCTCTACATTACCACCCCTGTACTCACAGATGATCCTGGTGTCCCCCTCTCACCACATCAGAGCCAAGGAGGTGGAAAGTGTGACTGATGTAATGGCTGACATGGTCTAAAATGTTGGCATACTTATTACTAGTATGATATCAGACAAGCAATTGGCCTTCCTTTGCCTTAGTTCCTCATTTGTCAATCTGGGACGTTAGTACCTTACTGAGTTATCCTAAGATTTATATTAGATGTGCACAGGGCTCAGGATACAGTAAGCTCTCCACAAACGTTATTTCCTCTACCTACCCCAGAAAATAAGGAAACTTTGGCATCAAACAAAACTGACTCCCTGTTCTTGTTAACATTATCATTCTCTTGAAATCATACATGATTTAACACAATAAATGCATTGACTTCCATATGGATAAGTTGGATTTTTTTAAAAAAGAGAAAACAAGCAGCCAAAAAGAGAGAGAAAGAGCAGAGGATGAAGAGTAACAGAAAGTTGAAGAGAACTACATCATCTTCAGCTAAGCTGGATATTTCCAGATAGTCGTATCCACTTAATCATTAACATTCCTGTGAAACATAGCTGTTGTTATCTCAGGATTAGAGATAAAGAAATTGAGACTCAAAATTTAAGTGATTGACCCAGTTCATAGCCAAGAATTATCAGAGCTCACCCTCTGCCCTCCACACTCTTCAGGGCTTCCTCTCTACCCAGCACCACCTTATTCTTCTCCATTTAACTTTTCCCTTCAATGTTATATCTTCTTGTTTGTATGGTTCTTAGCTGTCATTAAACCGGTATCAACAATCTCCCTCCTAAAATAACCTGAGAAATATTTGCACTACTTGAAAGAAAAAAAAAATCTCCATGTAAGACAAAAGCCAGGCTCCACCAGCATTCAGTAGACAGAGTGCAGCAATGCTCTTATTACAGGTATTGTCACTAAGGACTCAGGGGACTGAGGAGGCAGAGAATTAAAGGAAACAGATCAGTGATGAACATAACAAGAGTTTTGCCTCTCAACTATTAATAAAGCATATGGAAATCCATTCTTATAAAGTTGTTTTCCTTGAAAGGATTATTGATGCAATCCTAATATAGAAAATCAACATTACATGTGTCTATACTTTCAAAATATTTGATTTGCTAGTTCCTTATCCCACTTAGTACAAGTCAAACGACAAGCTGATTAATTACTTTTAATTATAGTTTGAAAAAATATTGATAAATTTATTTTCTGGGTTCTTAAAATATTTTTGTCATACTCTCTAAACTAAGTCTGTAGCAGATAATAACCTGGCCTTTGCCATGTAACTCTTTTAACTGTATAAAGAACTTCAATAAGCTTCTAGAACAAGCCCATAGTGCCAGATAAGAGGCAAAGAAAATGTCAAGGATGGATAATTTCTCAGACAAGAGCCGCATGCCACAAAGCACCTGGAAAATACTAGGAAGCTCAATCCTTGCTCTCTCAGCCCAACTCCTTGTTTGTTATATGGGAGAGACACCATCCCCAGGGAAGTCCGTGACTCTTGAGTACATCCAATTATTCAGATCACAGGGGAAATGGGGAAATGCTATAAAGAATAAATCCTAGTCCCCAAAAGTTCTTGGATCCCCATTTTAGGCAGCTCTAAGAATTAATCCCTGTCAGCACTATAGAGTGACACAAGTAATTCAAAATTGTCCCAAGCTAATTGTTTGGCACACATCTCCCAATCAAGCAAGCAGATAAAGGAAAGCTCTGTTATGACAATTGGGCATGACCCCACCTCTCCAGCCTCACCTCCAAGGAGGAATGCAGGCTCATTGCCAGACATGCTAATGCGCAGGATGAGAACAATCTGAAAAGTTTGGACACGTGGCATTGGCTTCAATGTTGGAACATTATCAAAACCATATTCAGATGGAATTATAGTATGAAAATGGAATTGCATATTCCAAATCAGTGTAACTCACCAACTTCCTAGAATGTCTCCATAGGGCCCTCCCTCTTTGGGAATCCTATTCAAAGTCCAACTACACAAGGCATTTTCTCCACAAAGTCTGCCTTTACCATCTGGCAACCCTTCATTCCATTTGGTGAATCATGTGTAATGGTTGATAACTCCTATAGGCTCCAATTTACTATCAATTCACTTCAACTCTCATGGGTAGCCACTGTGCTAAACGTGGAAGAAAAAATATAATTATATCAGTCATGACGTTAAGATTTTGAATTTTAAGGGTATGGAGCAGGTTCTTAATTCTTGATGATACTGCAGTGAGCTAAATGAACTTATGGAGAGAATATGGGCTTGCAGAGTATATTACATAACCCACATGGGGCCACTAACTTACATTCAAAGAATGGGGTTTAGGGACTTAATTTATAGACTGCCCCACTATTCCTTTACACAGAAACTTAAGTTGTTAGTTTCTTTGTTTTTTTTTTTTTTAAGAAAGAGAGAGAGTCAATTTTATTTAGTTTTTAATGTGGCTTTTGTTGCTCTGACACTTTGCTGTGTATGTGGTGCTGGGATTCAAATCCACATCCTCATGCATACCAGACAAGCACCATAACTACTGAGCCACTGCTCCAGCCCCTGTTAGTTTGGTTTTTATATGCACTTTTATATGACCCAGTTAGTTTGAAACTTAATTATGAGACAAAGCATATTTTCAATTTCTATAAATACCCTTAAGTATTCCAAATAATATTGAAATATACACAAAATATCCCAAAATTATTGCTGATGGATTGAATTCATTTGTGTTTTTAGTAATGACAAGTAAGTTTCTGGAATGTTTGAAAACCAAGTTTGTAAACTAACAACTTCATGCCAGTTGCAAGAGTGTTTTTCTTCTTTGTGTATTTTCCTGCACTGTTTAAAATTTTTAAAGCTCTGACCATCATTTCAAATCTGATATAGTTTACATTTAAAAATTCAGAATTCTGTACTGACTTGGAAAATTCAGACAACCTGATAGAATTTTCTTATGGCAATAAATCACCAGATTGAGAAGGAGCTGATGGAGTCACTAGCTTCTACCCAGTCGACTTTAGTCGTTTGCACATCCTGTGTGGCTGTGGCATGTACTGAGTTTGCAGCCTGTTGCAAGCATTAAGATCTTAGGAAAGGATTTGTCATTTTCAGATTCCCTTGTGACCTTGCTGGGAAGATTATTTTCAGTCTGCATGTCCTTTGTCCTTTACCCCATGTTTGCAGGCACTGTGAGGGTTCTAACTCACTCCTTACAGGAAAATAGCGGGGTGGCTGGCCTGGGAAGACACTGGGTGTGATGTGAGCACCTATGGCTTAGGAAGAAGAAATAGTTTTTTATTTCATTCTCTAGCTGAGAAATGATCTGTTATGTTCTCAGAGGGAAAAAAAAATAGAGAGAAAAACACACCTAATCCAGTTAGCAGCTGCTGTTACCGTGAATGCATGACCTCATCCTGGAGCCAGACATTTTGTAGAATTATCTGAGCTTTCTCATGGGAGGAAGACAAAGTACACTGACTTGGCCTTTTGTTATTAATGAAAAATTATATTAATGCTCAAGACTCATCCTTTAATCCTCAAAGAATCATATCACCCATTAAACTACAATAACAAAAGGCTGTTTCCCTAATAAAGTCATAGATCTCCAATTTATCATCATCAACCACAAAAATAATCCCCTTATTGAAAAACTGAAAAAATAACAAACAAGCAGCTGAGAGAACTGGGAAGGCACTTATTTCTCGGGGCTTCATATTCTTCATCCATCAAATGAAAAGGATTGGATGGTCTCTGAGGTTCCTTCCAGCTCTAACACTCCATGATTTGTTCAAGGGACTTTCCACAGTGCTAAAGATTTAAAGAAATATGGATATTTCACTACCGTTCTAGAGTTTAGTAGGGAAAGCAAGGCCAATAGACCAAAACAATTACATTTCAAGTTAGTTGTCCTCTAAATCCAGTAAGGGAACAGAACTTCAAAGGAAGAGGAAATTTTTGAGAGTGGGACTAATGTAAGAACCACATAGGGGCTGGGATTCCAGACGTTTGAAAATTAACCAGAACATTGGAGAAGGCTCACAGGCAGAGCTCCCATACTGGGAACCATGTGTAGACCACTTCCTTGCTGTGATGTCACCATGGAATATATAATGCTGCTTCTGAAAGACTTGCTCTTTTTCCATTCCCTCAAATCTATCTCCCCCATTGCTGATCCTTCTAAAAGATAATACCAACTGTCTTGCCTACTAAACCATCAGTGACTTTTATCTCCAGGATATATTATAAAATCCTAAAACATCACAGAAAAAGCCTCTGGGGTCAGACCAGCCTGGTCCCTTCAGCCCCTATATCCTATACTTCTGTAATTTGTTCTCATACTCCCATGACACATAAGCATCCATGTCCCTGAAGGTCTCAAAGTTATGTTTGCTAAGTGTGTTCAGAATAAATTCGCTTGCAGGAGCTGCCCCACCTTCAAATGCCTCCTCTGCGCTCAGCATCCTGTCCCAAAGGCTCCACTCAGCTCCTGCTTTACAAATCCTTCATGGATTACACTAGTTTAACTTGCTCTGTGTCTTTCTACACTAAATAGTAAAGATGGGGGAAAAAATCTATCCTATTTACCCTGTATCTCCCACACCTCTTAAAATGTCTAGCGCACAGCTTTCTCTCAAGAAATATTTGTTGGGTGAATGAATAAATTGGGTTTAAAAAAGAGAAATAAGGAGCACACATGGTACCCCGCCTCAGGGCTCAGGATACATGCAAAGATTCAAGAATTGGTATCAATGAACTTTAAAGAGGACATTGGTCTGAGGTAGTTTATAAATACCTCTCTTGACAGTCCAATATCCAGAAGTCAGATAGGATCAAATGCTGCACATTATCCTATTGGGTGCTCATCATTCCATGGGTATTAGAGTTGCACTGTGTATATTTTTGAACCCGAATGACTTTAGGTTCAAATTTCACTATGATACTCAACCATGTTGCTATGGAAAAACAAAATTCACTTTTGCTCCCACCATGTGAAACATGAATCCCCTGTTATGATATTTTCAACAATAATGGAAAACAGGCTAAGACAAATAATTGGTAATTATGGCAGGGACACTGAAGATGAGCTAAGAATTCAGTATTTTGAATGCCATTGCATCTTTTATCCTATTGTAAATCGTCATCAATTCTGCTTTTAAGGGAAAATGAGTGCGTGTTCCGGGTGGTGTCCACTTATGGAGAAAATGCAGATGGCCTTAAAAGCTAGGCCTTAGACTGCCTAGCTTAAAATGTTTTTGACTTCTGTTTGCTCCTTCCCTTGATGGAATGGGAATATAGGCTTAAAATTCGCTCTAATGACAAACAGCTGCTATTTTCTTCGATTAAATTAAAATTGAATGTTACTACCCCAGATGCCCTGCCTATGTGGATCTGCATAAGATGTCACTGAGCATCAGCACCAAGCCCTGAAAAATGGCGTTATAAATGCATATTAATGAGCCATGGAGTGTTTGGGAGATTGGAGTAATTCTGGCATTTATTTTATTACAGCACCATGTCTGACTATCAGCATACTAAATTCTCACTCATATGACTTGGAATCAAATATGTAGAAATCCTATGGTCAGATCCCATTTCATGGTTAGAAAACTGGGCCCATAGATCTTAGTAATTTGCCAAAGTCTCATACCTGACAACACGCCCAGCCCTCAGTCTCTTGGTAGCAACTTTGTAACATCTTGACTTTTATTCAATTGCCACTTCCTTAGCCCAAGCCCGTGCCCAGTGAACTTCTGCTTATGGTCTCTCTCCTTTGGTCTCCTTCACTGTTTCCCCTTAGAAATTCTGTTTTGATCTTGGTAACTGTCCTTGACATCACCCTGAAAAACAGAAGCAACCACAATGGGAATTTTCACTCATACAGTTAATTTGACCAGTTCCATACTAGGTGCAAAGGGAAATAATCTCAATAAACTTGAAAAGAGACTTCAACATTATGAGGTATCAGATAAGAAAATGTAGTTAGGCAATATATTAAATATGCTTTTATGCCTCTTCTGCCTTTCCTCAGTCTCAATTACTTCATGAAACCCAATATATATCTTGTTATTGATAAAAGCATAATATTTGGATAAAAAATAATTAAGGCATTCCCCAACCCCAGGTCACAGAATTTGTACAATAGTTGGGAGTATGCTAACATAATAAATAAACCCAAAATGCAAATTGGCTCAGATATAACAGAAGTTTCTTTCTAACTTACTTTGTAGTAGTGGACAATAAATAAATTAGTAATGGGTCTCTTCTACGTATTTATTCAGAGATCAGATTAATGCAGGGGACAGAGACCTTGCTATCTTCAACACAGCATCCAAAATGTCCCTAGAGTTTCCTTTTAGCTGCATTCCAGTCAGTCACAAAGAAAAAGGAACATAGCGGAGCACAAAAGGGTTTAATGAGCCGGGAAGGTGGAACATAATAGCATTTTCATTCCTAATCCACTGACCACAATTCAATCACATGCCCTCACCTAATTGCAAAGGAAGCTACAAAAAAAGTATGGCAGAGTTTCCAGGAAAAATACAACGTGTCACTTGAATGATAGTCTATTTCAAACTCTGTGATATGTCTAAATTATTTAAACAATATCCAAAAATTAAATAAATAAATAGCAACTTGGACTTAATCTTGTTTATTTACTCAAATTCTTGCATAGACATAAAATTGGAAAACCATAGAAACACATTTATTCTCTAAAGCCAAAGAAGGAATCCAATGTTACAGACATAGTTAATATCATAAGAAAATAAAAAGGAAAACTACTCAACAAACCAGTATTTGTGGCGCATGTTACAGTTCACCAAATAATTGGTTTGTCTGAATTTGTTCACTAAAACTTCATACCTGCACATATATAATCAGGGTTTTTATTACACTTTTCTGAAATTTCATCTTCAAAATTAAACAAATTCAATTAGTCATTGAAACAATCCTATTTGATTGGATTTCCCATTTCTTTAGAAGCCTCCATTTACAGAGTGTTTCTTCCTCATCAGACATTCACATATGGTCCGTGATACTTCCATCTCCATCATAGTACCCATTTTGCAGATGGAAAAAACAGAGGCTGAAAGTAAATAATTTGTGCAAGATGAGTTATGAGGTTGAGATTCAAATCCAGGTCCATGTGAGTCCAAAGCCATAAGGTTTCCTCTATGGAACATTGCTTCCCAGTGCTTTCAAATTTTTGAAATGCTTTCAAATATTTAAATGAGCTGAGTGTAGATTCAGGCTGAATATTGAAATATTCTGGATATGATCTCAAAGGAGTTTTCAGAGAATTCAAATCAACAGTGCTGCCATGATTTGACAGGGTACCTCAACCTCCCTCCACATCCATCACTACTTACCAAAGAGAGGAAGCACTGAGGTACGTGGAGAATCTTCATATGTTACTCCTGAGAGTCCACTTTTTAATCCAGATTTATGCCTTTCCAGCCTTGCTTTGGGAAATGCAGATGGGGAAGGCAGGATCAAGCCTACTCAGAAGTACAAGCTGAGGTATTATCCTAGCAACTCCCCAAAGCAATTGTACAACATTGTTTGCCTAAGCTTCAAGTGCGGATGCCTGGCAGAGAACAATGCAAAGTTCAAAGGGCTGCTCATCACCATAATGGATATAAGCCTTTGCTGTTGGCTGTAGAATAATGAAGATAATTCTTATGTTCCTTCAATTTGGATTTATTCAAGTTAAAGAAGTTTGCTATATTGCTGTTTCCTTTCTCTGCTTTTAAATTTTTTCTAGAAAAGCCCTCCTTTGTATGACCAGTTCTAAACTAATATTCAACAAAATCCTTCATAAGGGACAGAAGATAATACCTTGAGTTTTTGCCCCACAAAACATCTTATCCTTTAACTTTCCTTGGTCAATAAATAGCACATTAGTATTTCCATATTTGCCAATAACAAGAGACTTGTTAGCCTGACAAAGCCAGATTTAATTAACACACACACACACACCCCAAATATGTTCACAATACTGCAAAATATTGGCAGGAAACAAATGAGAGCATATTGAAAATAGAATCTCTCTTTCCCCTGCAGGATAAACTTAGTTACAGCAGTAATAGCAAACTCACAAAGCAAAATAAAATACAGGTTTTCATCAGCATATTTTTAGGGTCAACTTTTGAAAACAAAGTCACTTACTCTCTGCTTGATATGCCCCTATACACTTAGACCCAAGGCGGGAAACCTATAGAACATTTATACACTTAGACCCAAAGCCGGAAACCTATAGAACATTTAGCTTTTGCTTGATCGTTCATGCAACATTGAGATGCACATTCCAGGAGTGCTAATGCCTCCATCTTGGGCACATGGACCTAAAGAGAAATTGTGGGGATTTCATCACACTGTCCTTTCTGCCTTAGAATATTTGGAGTTCTTCCTGTGCTAACAGTGGAGAGTTGGTCCGGAATCTGTCTGTTACCCACAAGTCCACAATGAAGTAACTTACTCGAGTACTTACTTATTTAGCAGAGGTTCTCTTAGTCCTCCCCAGAGTTCAGGGGGAGTGTGATGGAAGGATTAAGGAACAAGAGTATAGGTACTTTTGGTCCTTCAGCTCTGCTCCTACCAACTGACCTTCTACAAGATGACCTGGAATCATTACAATAGCAAAATCCTCCTGGGTACTTTCACCCAATCCACCCAGCTTCACAGGACTCTGGAAATACACATAATCTTTTCTTATTGGTCAAATAATTCCCAAAAGAACAAGGTTTGGAGGAAATGATGGTTGTAATTTTCACTTAGCTTCACCCTTTGTGCCCTTAGGAAGAGGGCTTATCATTGTTGCAATGGTTTGGATCTTAAATACCCTCCAAAGGTCATGGATTAAAGGTTAGGTCATTAGCCTGTGGCACTATTGGAAGATGGTGGAACCTGTAGGAGGTGGGGCCTAGTGGAAGGAAGTTAGGTCACTGGGAAAGTGCTTCAGGGGTGTAATGGAACCACAACCCCTTCCTCTCACTCTTCACTTTCCAGCCACCATGAGAACAGGTTTCCTCCACCACATACTTTTACCATGATGATCTGCTTTGTCACAGGTCCAAAAACAACAGGGCCAAGTGACAAAGACTGAGATCTCTGAAATGTCTGAAATTGTGAACCAAAATAAACCTTTCTTCAAGTTGATTATTTCTGGTATTTTGTCCCAGTGATGGAAAGCTAATACAGCTGCTGGCTTTTGAAAAGACTATGATTCGGGGACGTTCGCCATCTCAGACTTTTCCTCCTTTGAAGTAACCCCTCCCTTCATGAAGCCAGCCTGGTGATCTCACACCCTCCATTGGTGCTATGGTTTAAATATTTTTGTCACTTACAAAACTCATGTAAAAATTTAATCTTCATTGCCGCCCTGTTGGGAAGTAGACCTAATGGGAGGTGTTTAGGTCATGAGGGCTCCTTTGGTCATGAGGGTTAATGGCATTTGAAGAGGGGTTTGGGGTGGGGTTGTTCTCTTCCTCTTTTCTGCCATATGAGAAACAGTTCTTCTCCCCTCCAGAAGATGCAGCATTCCAAGTGCCTCCTTACAGAGATGAGGCCCTTCTTAGAACCAAGTCTGCTGGAGCCTTGATCTGGGTCTTCCCGGCCCCCAGAACCTAGAGAAATATGTTTCTGTTGTTTGCAAATGACCCATGTGATATTCTGTTATATCAACAAAAATAAGGCTAAGACACTATGGAAACTGTACCAGTTCTCTACACAGGGAAGGATTCTTGGCAGCTTCTTGTGCAGCTTACACAGTACAGTTCTCGCTTTCTATCAAGGTACTAATTGGCGTTTTCAGTTGTAAATACAGGGGAGCAGGGAGATGGGGAAAGCTGGGATCTAGTCCAAGAGTGAAAGCAAAATTTGCTGCTGTGAGGGACAATTGCAACTGGTTTTCTTGCTAGTTTATCTAAAACACAAGCCTATGCCCAGGTATGCAACTTTTCTTTAAGGGCAATCAAATCTAAACACTTACAAAGAAAGGATCCCTGTGAAATCAACATGACTTGGAATGCTGCCTTTGTGAACAAAATTCCTGATATTTCAGCTGTAGAAGTTTTGGGCTCTTCCTGAGCCAAGCTTCCTTTATAGGAGCCACCACTGAAATTAGGACAAGCACTTTCTTTGCTGTCCAAAAGGATTGTATCGATTGCGGTAAGATCTCTTTTTATTCCAAATCCTCCCAAATCAGCAACATAAATATGAAGAAGGGCACTTCTTCTTACCTCCGATGCAAAGTCTCCTGCCTGACAACGCAGATGAAAGAAGAAAGGGACTCAATTGACAAGAAGTTTACAGCCCAGTAAGACCAGGTTGGCTATCTATGGATGCATAATAAATCACTCCAAAAAATAGTCACATAACAAGTATTTATTGTATCACTGCCTTAGTCTGTTTTATAATGCTATCATAGAAACCAAAAATGAGTAATTTATAATGAACATAAATTTATTTAGCTCACAATTCTAAATGCTGGGATGCCCAAATTATAGGAGCTACAACTGATGAGGGCTTTCTGCTGCACTTCCCATGACCAAAGAGCAGAGAGAGAGAGAATGGGACCAAGCACATTCTTTAATGAGGAGACTCTGAAGGTCACAAGCCCACTCCCGTGATAATGACATGAGGCTGTTGATGAGGGCCCATCTATCATGGCCTTACCACCTCTTGAAGGTCCCACCTTTCAACACTGTTGCACTGAGGATTAAGTATATCTAACACATGAACTTTGGAGGTGACATTGTCAAACAATGACACAAAGGGGTCATTTTTCTGTGAGTCAGGATCTGGGTGCCACTTAGCCAGTGTTACTCTCTTGGGGTCTCTCAGGAGACTGCAGTCAAGCTGTCTTTCTGGGACAGCAGCCTCATCTGAAAGTTCCAGGGAGGGCATTCACTTTCCATCTCACTCACATGGATCTCTCAACATCGCTTGCTTCCTCCAGAGCATGGATCCCAAAGAGAGTAGCAGAGAGTGCTCAACAAAGGAGCCACAACTTTTATATTAGTAAGTGTTAAAACATATTACATCACTTCCTCCACATTCAATTCATTGGAAGAGGATTAATAAATCCAGCCCATTTTCAAAGAGAAGGGATAATATGAAGGTATAAATACCAGGAGGTAGGAATCACCTTAGAGACTGCCTACTACAAAGACACTTAAGACACATATTTGAAAACTAGTAAACTTATCTTAGGTGATAAAGAAAAAGTTTTAAGAAGAAATAAATCACTTTTACTGGGAAAATGAGAGATTTCAGCACCAAAAACAGAGGTAACATTCAAGCTTGACCTTAACCAATGAGCAGAGCTATAGTAAATGGAGATGACTGGAGAGTGTGTTAAGCTAAAGAAGGGCATGAGCAGAGGTAGACAGGAGAGACGGGTAAGGATTGTTCTAGAAAGGACACTTGGCTTGGCGTGACTAACATGTGCATAAGATGACTAGTGGTCTTGGGTTTTTAGTTTTATAAGTGTAGTATTAGCTCCTTGCAACTAAAAAGCAACATAATGTGGAGAAAAGATGGGTTTGGCACAGTGAAATCTGAATTCAAATTCCAGATTTCTCTACTTAACTACCTGTGTAACGTCCTTAGGCACAAGATACGATTCTCTGAGCTTCCTTATCTAAGAAATGATGAGAATCCTGTCATGCAGGGTGAGCATGAGAAATAAATAAATGGAACACATCTGGTATATAGCCCTTGCACATGGCAGGCATTCAACTGTCTGCTCTCTCTTAAAGGAAAGAATTTGCTTTTATTCTCTATCTTCCACACAATGGAACCTCAATAAACAAAAATAGATAGTGGATAGATGATAGAAAGATGGATAGAGATATAGTTAGATACAGACAGACAGACATTGATTCATCTAGAAGATGTTTTAAAAGAAAAGACATTAGCATTGGTAAAGAAGTGAGAGAGGGACATTTATAGATTCCTGAAGGAACAGCTCCATCTCTCAATGCAATGGTGACTCTCACCGTGACAGTGCTATTCCTTGGGTATCCATTCCCTGCTGGAATAATGATATATATACACCAAGAGAGAATGGAAAGAGAGGTAGCATGATTAGGAATGCTCTGTGGTGTTGAATTCCTGGCCCTGTGTGTCTTCCTACTTTTTCCTTTCCCTTCTTCATGTGTCACTTTGTCTTTTCTCTCCTTTCATTTCCCGACTTTCCTCCCTCCTCTCTTTCTCCTGCTCCACTCATTATGTTCTTCCTTCTCAAAGACCCACCCCTCCCTTATAATAAGCTATTGCTTCCATTCTGCTTATTCCCAGGCCGATCTTATCCTTGCCATCAGCAGAGGGGTGAGCAGCCATTCCCAGCTCAGATCAATGAAAGGAAGTAAGGATGTCAGCCAGCCAGAGTGTGAGCTGCACTCAGGCACGTTCTTACCGCGATGCTCACTGTCCCTTGGAAGAGAAGTAGCAGTGTCATTGCCTGTATGTCTGCAGCATCTCCCAAAACATCCTCCAATCTGCTGACTTGTGGGTACACTGTGGATGAGAACATATGTGAGAATTTGTTTTGTCCCCAGGAAATATCCACTTTGTCAAAGTAACAGGAACCCTGTAAATATCATCACAGACACTGGCAGTTATTTGAAACAGCAGTCATCGCCATCCATAATTATCAAGATTTTAAAAAACGTCTTGAGTCTCAGGAAAGAGAAAGAATCAGATCATCAATCAGGCAACTTTGCACTGGCACTATTACTTGAAGTAATAACAAACAGAAATGTACTAGAGATTCTAGCTGCTCACAGAGTCCTGTTTCTCTTCTATAAGAATACAAGTGAACTACATTTCCCAGATTCCAATGCAAGCATTATTTTTAAAAACAGCTTTATTGGGCTGGAGTGGTGGCTCAATGATTATGGTGCTTGCCTGGCATGTGCAAGGACACAGATTCCAACCCCAGCAGCACGTACACATTAAAGTGTTGGAGCAACAAAAGCCACGTGAAACCCTAAATAAAATTGATGATATCTTTCTCTCTCTCTCACTGTCCCTCTCTCTCTTTAAAAAAAAACAGCTTTACAAAAGTACAATTGACACATACAATACTGCACAGATTTACAGCATACAACTTTATAACTTTGGACGCATGCATGTACCCATTAAACTACTACCTCAATCAAGGCAATAAACATAAAAACTTCCACCACTTCCAAAAATTTACATCCTCCCTTTGTGGTTTGTTTGTTTGTTTGTTTTACTTTGTTTTTGCTTTTTGGTTTTGGTGTTTGTTGGTTGGTTTATTTGTTGTTTATCCATTTTTAATAGTAAGAATAATTAGCATGAGATCTGTGATTTTAACAGATATTCATCAACAAAAAATGGATAAAGCTACACATATACACACATGCACATCACATTTTCTTTTGCACACATATACACACAACAGAATATTATTCACCCTTTAAAAAGAAGGAAATTCTACCATTTGCGAAAACATGGAGGAAATTACTCACATTATGCTAAATGAAATAAGCAATCACAGAAGGACAGCTACTCCATGATTCCACCTCCATAAGGTACCTAAAATAATCAAACACACAGTAGCAGAGAATGGAATGGTGGTTGCCAGGAGCTTAGAGGAGGGGAAATCAGGAATTGTTGTTCAACTGGTATAAAATTATGCAAGACGGATTACTTCTAGAGCTCTGCTTCGCACCAGATGGCCAACAGTTGGCAATACTGTATTATGCACTTAAACTTTTTGATTGACTGAACTCTAACCTGTGGAATGTGGGAAACAGATGTAATTATTATAAGGAATTGGCTCATGCAATTAGGGAGACTGAGAAGTCCCATAGCCAGACACCCGCAAGCTAGAGATCTGGGAAAGCTGGTGGTGTAGTTCCATCTAAGTCTAGAGGCCTGAGAATAAGAAGAAATGATGGCGTAAGTCCCATTCTGAGAAAAAGAGAAGATGAGCATGCCCAAGTATGATTAATGAGATGGTAAAACAGGGACAGGGGCTTCCTCCTTCCTTTGCTGTTTATTCTATCAGGCTCTCAGTGGATGGGGTGATACCCACCCACCTTGAGGAGAGCAATCTGCTTTACTGAGTCTGCTGATTTAAATGCTAATCTTATCTAGAAACACCTTCACAGACAGACACATCCAAACATAGTGTTTAATCTGGGCCCAGTCAAGTTGACACATAAGATGCACCAGCAACACTTGCCCTCATGGAACTCACAGTCTATTGGATCTAGGCAATGAGATGATTACATCTACACTCTGTCCAACTGGCCTTGAACACCTAAAATATAGAAAGAGTTTAGCTGCTAATCCCCATTGAGACCTATTGCCACCCCAAATCACCAGCAGCATCCCCTTCTCCCACAGCTCTCCCTGTACCTATCCCCAGTGCAAGTAATGCCCTCTCACCACCCCCACCACTCTCCCTTTCTCCACCCCATTCTGGGCTTCTTCGTGGAGTTTCTGGCCCAGGAAACTGATAAGGAGGCACTAGTGAGGCTGGACCTCTGATGCTCTCTAAAGCTCAAACCCAGAAAATGCCTAAAAAACATAGCATCCTTGGATGCTTGGCCTCCTTACCTGCCTCCCATTAATGTTTCAGGGACCAGTGTTGCTCCAAAAGAAAACTGGACAGGAATACGTTAAACATTTCAGAGTAAAGACAGGCCAAGAAACTGTATGACATCCTCCAACTCTTCAAAGTTCTGCTTCCTTTCCCCACTTCATTTCCTGCATATATTCCTCCCTCTTATTCATTCCTCTGCCTTTTGTTGCTTCATTTTTGGCATTCCCCTGCCTATGTCTTGTCTATCCCCTGAGGTTTCTATCACCATGGCTTAAAGACACAAATTCAGCTTTGTCTATGAGTAGAGTGCACCACTGCCTAAGGTGACCAGGTCTCCAGCTGGCAAGTGTCTGGTTGTGGGACTTCTTAGAATATGGGCCACCCAAATTCTACATGCCTCTATCCCCCAGAATTTCTTCCACGCTATCCATGATGACTGATATTGTTTTAACTTATTCAGTAAATATGAATTGAGCCTTTACAATCAGACAGGCACAGTTCCAGGCACAGGGGATAGAGCAACGAACAAAACATAAAAATATGGAGCAACTATTTCATTCCAGGATTAGGGCTTCCTTTAAAAGAAAATATTGCTGAGCGATAACATGTAGATTTACATAAACACTGAATTATTCATGTGTGCCATGAAATTTTTCTGTGAAAGTTATGCACCAGGAGGTAGAGGGGGGAACTATTTAAGGAACAGCGCTAGTTCCTTTCTGGTTCACCTACGATCAAATCACAGAAGTCATTATGACAGCATGCTTTGGTAGAAAGAACACAGTTTGCAGTTACACAGACATGGGTTTAAATGCTGGCTCCCTTACTTACAAGCTCTGTGACCTTGAGCCAGATAATTAACCTCTCTGAATTTCTGTGCTTCCATCTGAAGAAATAGAGAAATCGATATCAATTTATCAGGATTGCAGAGCAAGATCACATGTGTAGCCCCTGAGATCCATCTGGCACAGAAAGAGCCTCTGCAAATGTTAGCTTCCTTGCTATTCCCAAAGCAGCCCAGTTGATGGCCAGAGACCAGTGACTCTAATACTGCAGGCACAAAGAGGCTGGAATTGCTTTTAATAAGGAATTGAAACTCTGATTTCACAATTAGTTGTTTCCATGATTAGCAAAATCACTACCCATCATTTGTGGTCCCACCACACCTACTCCTTTTGCATCTACAGCCTGCCCTGGCAACTTGTGTCGCCAAGCATAGCAGGTGAGGTTCCCCAGAGCCCTGGAATCAGTTCAATAGTTTCTTGAATGGGCTTGAACAAAGGCCTGGTTGGGGAGTGCATGAGGGGAAGGTTTGTGAGTCCCCTGGGAATCCAGAGAGGGAGAAAGCAAGCACTGAGAAAAAGAAAACATCTACCTAGTGTCATTTCCCCGGTCTGATGTCATTTTATTTACTGCCTCTAGGAAATCAATTAAAACAGTGCTAATTTATGGATCTTAATGAACAAGGTATTATGCAAGCTGTTTGTAAGCATGGCAGGCTTCTTGAGTTGGAGAACACTCAAAAGCACAGTCACCTGATGTGACATGCTATCACGGCCCCCGCCCTTCCAGAGTCCAAACTGCACAGGGAATGAGACAGAGAGGGCTTCCAGCAAGGGGAGAGGGGCCTGTTACATACCATCTCCCCTCCCCGCACTCCCGCTTCTCCTTTAAGACCCACCACGCCCCGGGCAGAATATTAACTGAAAAATACAAAAATTATCTTCATAATCACAATGGTGGTTTGCTTCACTATCGTTTGCTGAGCCAACTGAAGGATGTGCCCTCAATCGTCCATTCATGTGGCAGGCACATTCGAGCCTCTACCATCAGGCAGACTCCATCCCAGGTGGCAAGTGTCTGGCTGTGGGACTTCTTAGAATATGGGCCACCCAAAGTATTAAGGTAATTTAAACACAGACCTCTGCTATAGAAGCACAGGCTGCTGACAGGCAGATGCCTGAACAAGTCCACAAGGTATAGTCCCACAGGAGAGAGATACTCATGAGGGGGATCAGAGAGCACAAGAAAGTCAGCACGTGCATCCCTGAATCCCTGAGGGGAAAAAGCCACCCTCTCCCGCCTCTGCACAAACCATCCTGTGTCTGCCTAGAGCTCACACCTTTGCTGGGCACAGTGGGACTCTGGTAGCTGCTAGATCTCCCTTTCTATATCCCATTTCCTGCCTTGACAAAGCTTGCCGGGATGACGTACATGAGGGTCCTTTATCAGTGGACTGAAAGCGGGTGTTCTCTTCCGCTGACGGGCTCATTACTAGCAGACTTGGACACAGTCAAGTCCCACTCACCTGAACCCAAGCACCTTTGCCTGCCACCCAAACAGTTATCCTCCCACTGCAGTTAGTTGAATTTGAAGCTGAACCTTGAACTTACACTAGATCATTAGCCACTGTATACACAGGAAAAGGCCATCCCTACCAGGAGAACCATTCATCGCTTCAACTGGCTTGAGGCTAGGCAGCCCACTTCACTCAGTGCTCTCACTGTCAGGACATGTAGCTGGCAAGCCCATCTTTGCTTGCAGAGTCAGTGTGGTGCATAGTTAGGAGCCTAGAATCCAGCATCAGGCTGCTGGCTTTGCCGCTTGCTGATTGCATGCCCTTGGGAAAACTACTATGCCTCAATTTGCCCACCTCTGAAGTGGGGATAATAGTTGTGAATGGCTGAATAGGGGCAGAGTCTGCATCCTTCTCTGACTTCCTTGACAGTTAGTTCCAGTTGGGCCCCTGACTGCTGCACTTCTTTCTGGCATTCATCCTCTCATGGAGTCCCCTTCCCTTCCCTCTTCCTCACTTCCACCTCCATGTTTAAACCAAGCAATGTCTTTTTCTTTCTTTGCTTCCTTCTCAGTGGTGTATGTGAGCTATGCTGTGACAACAAAGTCCACATGTCTCAAAATGTCAAGATTCCAAATCGGGGAGAGATTTCTGTTCACAAGATTGACCCAATGAAATGAGAGAAGCAGAAACATCCCAAGAAGATACGTATGGGTGGTGTGGACAAATAAACAGGAGATGACCCTTTTGAAATTAGTGTCATCTAACAAATCCACATGTGTCTCCTTTCTCTCCTTGCTCTGTTATAAGTTCGTAGTGAGAAATAGTTTGGTACAATCCAGGACAGTTTCCTTGGCATAGATGACAATTTCTCTAGTCTGAGACCCATAGTCCTATTTACTAAGACTCTGGATGGTAACCCAGTTACAAGAACGTTGTTGAGCAGCTTCACATCCGTCTGCTTGAGGATGGCCTTGGGGTGCAGAGACACGAGCTTCTGGTACTGCTCGCTTATCCATCTCCCCTCCAGACCTCAAGGTGACAGACAGCCCTTATCTTATGAACTGTCATATCCCAGAACCAGGTCTAGTGCTGGTTCACCAACAATATTTGTTAATAAATTAGTTTAAAGGTAGCGACTTCGTTCTTTGAACAGTTTCAGCAGTCCACAGGGGCAGATGATATGGCCGTGCTTGTTTCTGTGGACAAATCACAATTTGGTATGCAAGGTGATCAGTGGCACCTGAGACGGCGAGTCAGGAAGATCCTGCTGGAGGAGCAGCCACGAATGCTGGTGCTCACTGCCCTCTGTGACATTTTATCCATTTACTCTCCCAAGACAGATCGTCTTAGAGCAACTGAGGCAGCGTCCCATTCTCATACTGTCTTGTTAATGGTTCCTCTCTGTGCATAGAAAGCTCATTGCTGTCTCTGCAAATAATAGACCTGGTGCTGAGAGGCACGGGAAAGATCAGCACTGCCTGGGTTCCATGCACATCCCAGCCCGCCAATCTCCAGTTACATCGCCCTGGCAATGCACAAGCTCTCATGTCGCAGGTTCTTGATCCGAAAAATGAGGCTTATAATTTGACCTCCCTCCAAGGAGTTCTGAGAGATGAGCAGCGAATACGGATCACGTGTAGAGCACGTAGGCCACGTTTGGCTTGGGGTGTGCTATGTCAGTGCTCCATTACGGTATTACTTGGGGGAGCTATTGGTTGGAAACCCTGTAGGATGAAAGCAGGAGAAAAATGCCAAGAAGGAAAACCAGCTAATGAAGAATGTTCCCATATCTCGGGCCACTGTGGGCCCAGCATGGCTGGGAGCAGTAATTATTGTAATTAAAAGCAAGTTCCAGTGTCTCAGAGACCCAGGTAGGATGGAGCCACTTGTCAGAAATTTAGCCTTGTGAGAAAGCAGCACTGTAATAGGCCATAAAATTGCTCTAACCTTCCTTCCCTAAGCTGTCACATGTGGCCAGATCGATGCCTCCCTGGCACCTGCCGTTGATAGTAATTTGGGCGCACTTTCAGGAGCACTACTCAGCTGCTGCATCTGTCTGTGCCAGGAACAGCTCAAGGGACTGATAAAGAGACCTAAGTGCTAGGGGCACACAACCAGGGCTGAAGAGAGGGCAAGCAAGGCGAGGCATTGGGAAGGGGGCAGAGAGAAGGGAGAGAGGGGGAGGAAAGGAAGCCACACTGGCCCAGAAAGTGCCAATCTTCTTTTAATATCCCTCTGATCCAGGGAAGAGAAATGACATTGGAAAGCTTGTTAATAGCAGCAGGACACAAAGCCAATCTTTTCTTTTCTCCACTTTCCACAAGACCTAAGTGACACTGTGACCTGATTTGTGTTCTCTGTGCTCCATGGTATTTGGCCTACAGGTCTCTGCATTTTCTTTCCAACCTTTTAAAGCATAAGACTTGCCTGTACCTTTCTGAAGCATGTGTTGGAGACAAAGAACACAGGAATATGTCATTTCCTATAAAGGCCAGAAAGACTGTTGTGACCAGCGAAGTGCTAAAATGACATTTGCACTTAGGTGACAAACCAGCCCACTGCATTCCAGGTAAAGGCCAGGGCTTTGTTCAACTGTAAAACACAGGAAAGTAAAGGCTGCCCTCTTCAGGTCACTTTGGGAATGACAGCTGCTGCTTCAGAAGAACCCAGATCCTTGATGAAGGACCAGCGACAGGAAACCACCTGTGGTTTCAAGCAGAGCCTGCCTGGAGTGACCATGACCAGTATCTACCCAGGCACCAAACCATTAGGAAAGAAGCGATCAGCCAGGAGACAGTCTTCTTTATACTGGCCGATCCAGCCATCTTTGCCCACACACAACACCTTTCTAAAAACTGAACATTGAACTTGAAGAACAAGATTTTTAACAGTAAAAGAATTTTTAAATACGAATTCCACTGATACACAAACTATGTCTGAATCTAATGCATTTTAGGACCAGTGAGAGACAGTCATTCTTCGCACAGTCGAAGAAGAAAAACACAAAAGTGGCAGTGGAGAAATGTAAGGATGCTCCCAGGTCCACCACAGGATTAGCCGCCCGGAACCAGGCACAGACCCTCCCGGCTGCTGGCCGCAGCTTCTTCATCCGTAAAATGAGGTGCCTGGACAAAAGATGCCTGAGACTCCTTCCAGCGCGACATGTTATTATCCATGACCTTTATTTTGTGCTCTCAGCCAGCAGTGCAAATGCTCCCGAAGAAATAAATGGAGCAAAGGAAAGAACAAAAGAAAACAGGAATTTCACACCAACCATCCATTTTCCACAACCCTTGGGCCCACACGGCTGAGGGTCCTTGTGATGCAGAGTTTTTGAGATGAGGCTGGATTCTCTGCTCCCACCGGTGAATGGAGTCTGGGCCCACTACAGATTCCAGCAGCCAAAATAGCCCGCTTCTAGTGTTTGCAGCAATTCCCGGTTAAAACTGGGAATGTGGGATGGCTGCAGGTGTCTGCAGCCGAAATAGTGTTAGCAGCTCTCCATCTAAAAGCTGGGTGTTGCAGCTCTTGGTGTGGTGGAAATTCACCACAGGAATTTGGTGCCAATCTTCTGGGTCCTTGTCTCATGAATATGAAGAATAAAATCCATAGACAACCACAAAAGGGGGAGTAAAAGGAGTAGGATTTATTTAGGAAGAAGAGCAGAGAGTCCGCAAGGCAGAGGGGTACCTGGAAGCAATACACCGTCTAATGGAGGTTAGACCAGGGGTTATATAGATTTTGGGTATGAGTATGTTAACATTCATGCAGATCAGGCATTGAGAAATGCATTTACATCATTAGTTAAACCCTATGCAAAGCAGGCATTGAAACAGTACCAAAGTCATTGGTTAAAATCTACGCAAAACAGGTAGCAATTCTTTCCAAGTTCCCATCTGTGTCCACCCCCATGTCTTAGTTTTCCCAACTCAGGGACAAAGGTGAGCCTTGTGGTCATTTGCATATGAAGGCCCTGAGAATGCCCTGTCAATCGTCTTCTACCAGCTAGGTCTTAGATGGGGCCCTTTTTCCTGTCCTGACTACCTAGCCATTTTACTATTTCTTCTAAAATTGTCTCACTTGGAGTTAGGGCAAAAGGGTCCACAGTCCTTCCTAACACCCTGAGGGCACCCTCCATGCATTTTTAACTGCTATTAGGATTTTTTTTTTCAAATCATTGACCAAAATACTGAAGTCATGCGTTTTTAAATTTTCTTAATTAGCAGATATGAGAAATGCCATGGTTTACAAGATCAGAGTTCTAATTTTTAAAAAATCATTGACTAAGAGTTCAGAATTTCTGTTCTAAAAATAAAGAATAAATCTCAAAATTCCCTAACAATAAAGTTCTATGAAAGCAGTTTGCACGTGTGCACGCACGCACACACACACACACACGCACCCACATCTCTCTATCTGAAATTCAGTATTACAATCTGCAACAGTTGCCAGTGCTTCTATACATGAGAGTAAATTTGACACAGGGGTTAAGGAAAATAGTCAATATTTTGACCCTTGCCCTGTTTGGTCAGCAAAACTCAGGAGACAATGGGACTTCTACAGGCTTCACAACTCTGGGTAACAAGACCTCCCGATCAGGGGGATCAGGTGACCTTAGAGAACAGAAAGCCAACCAGTGGACATTCTGCAAAGAGGATGATCATTGAAAGGCAATGTCCCAGATGCTTCCAAGGGAAGCCACGTGTGGTCAGCAAGATGTATCCTGGCAGATGGCACAACTGGTAGAAGAGCCAAGAGGTTTTTCACAAGTTCGCCAAGAGTGAGCCTGGCAAATCCCAGCTGACTTGTAGCAATAGATAGTTACAAGATCACTTTTGATCAAGTTGATCTTAAGCACCTGGCAGGAGAGAATAACCAAACCTCAGTCCTACATGGACATTTACAAAAACAGAGGCAATGGCTTTTTTAAAAAAACATTGCTTGAGGTGTATGCTTATTAATTCTCTCAAAGGTAAATGAAACTGGGAGGTTACACAGCCAAAGTAAATATCTCTACCAGGCAGAAATTAACACTAAAGTGTAAATTATTTTACAAAATCACATGGGACTACAACCCAAGGATACATAAGTTAAATGCTATGTTTCTAACAACTTTGCTAAAGTTTCCAAAGTCATAAATAGCCCCCACTCAAGATTTAAAGTCACTGTCTTCATACTTTTCAGGGAATGGCTAATTATGATTGCTTTTGTGCTAACAGTTTAAAAACTAATGCTTTCCTGTCTTGTTTATCCTGTTAACATGCTCCCTGCCTGATGAATGCCTTGTCCAGTCACCTGTCACCTGCCACCATGGATGTGTGAGCTTCTCTGACCAGCAAGACACCATTACACATGAACTCCACAATCAAGTCCTGCTTCTATTGGGGTCCTTATAGAAAGGCCTCTGGGGAAGGGTCCCTGACTGCCATCCATTTTTCATCGTCCCTTTTTCAGCTGGAAGTAGTCAGAATGGTCATCATCTCTTTCCCTAATAGCAGTTAGGGATACTTCTTCAGAGTGGGGAATGAGACTGTTTTAGGAGAGATAGTAAAATGGCTAGGTAGTCAGGACAGGAAAAAGGGCCCCATCTAAGAGCTAGCTGGTAGATAGTGATTGACAGGGCATGCTCAGGGCCTTCAAATGCAAAAATACCATGAGGCTCACCTTTGTCCCAACTAAGAGATGGGGATGGTCACAGATGGGAACTAGGAAGTATTTGCCACCTTTTGCTTTACATAGATTTTAACCAATGGTGTTCTTGACCAGTTTCAATGCCTGTTTTGCATAGATTTTTAACCAATGACTTTGGTACTAAGTTTCAATGCCTGCTTTGCATAGGGTTCAACTAATGATGTAAATGCATTTCTCAATGCCTGATCTGCATGAATGTTAACATACTCATACCCAAAATCTATATAACCCCTGGTCTAACCTCCATTAGACGGTGTATTGCTTCCAGGTACCCCTCTGCCTTGCGGAGTCTCTGCTCTTCTTCCTAAATAAATCCTACTCCTTTTACTCCTCCTTCCATGGTTATCTATGGATTTTATTCTTCATATTCATGAGACAAGGACCCAGAAGATTGGCACCAAATTCCTGTGGTGAATTTCCACCACACCAAGAGCTGCAACACCCAGCTTTTAGATGGAGAGCTGCTAACATTATTTCGGCTACAGACACCTGCAGCCAGCCCAAATTCCCAGTTTTAGCTGGGAATTGCTGCAAACACTAGGAGCAGGCTATTTTGGCTGCTGGAATCTGTAGTGGCCCAGACTCCATTCACCAGTGGGAGCAGAGAATCCAGCCTCATCTCAAAAAATCCTGCATCACAACTACATGTAGAACAAAAACCTTCTTTAACAGACAGCAGTGATAAGCCAGCTGAATCTTTGGGACATTTCCAATTGCTAAGGAAAATCCATAATCACAACAAGACAAGCTTAATGGAGATACTGGAGATTACGCTAAAGGCTGGCCTTGTGGAGTTCCTGTCCTCACCTGAACACTATACGGTGAACTTCTCTCCCCCACACACATCTTAACATATGTGAAGTGCATATTTTTAAAAGATAAAGTTCTCTTCCTTGATTCAACCAGCATATATAACTGGTTCATTTTACCCCCACAGCTCTTTCCTTGGCCTTTGCTCTGAGGGAGAGGGAAGAGCTACAGCTCCTGCCAGTTCCACAGTAAGAGAAGGCTGAAGGATGGAGTGGTGGCTCTGAGGTTATGCCACTTGCCTGGCATGCACGAGGACACTGGTTCAAACCCCAGCACCATGCATATAACGAAGTGTCAGAGCAACTAAAGTCACATGAAAAACTAAATAAAAATTGATTCTCTTTTTCTCTCTCTCTCTCACTGTCCCTTTCTCTTAAAAAAAATTAAAAACCAGAAAGATTTCCTTCTTTTCCTGATGTGACATAACAGAAAACTATTAGAGCCAGAACTCATGGGGTTTTGTGTTTTTGTGTGTTTTGTTGATACTAGGGTCATACTAGGCAACCATTCTACCACTGAACTACATCCTCAACCCAAAACTGATGCTCTTTCTGTTAGGAGGATAAAGAAAGTCAAAATAGGGGAATCGAGAGAGAGTGCTGATGAATTTAGGAAAAGGGAGGTTCATTATATGGTCCAGGAAAGGTGGCATTTGGTGGTGCAGAGGTAATGGGATGTCTTTTGGTCTGGGGAGGGCAGGCTGGCACCCAAAGAGGTGGGCGATAATAACTCAGGTGGTCTGCAGATCCCAGAAAGCAGAGAGTAGGTCAAAATGGACATACCCCACCCAAGCTCATCATACCCAACCCTGAGGAAGCCAGCAAGACACGTCACATAGGCGATCTCTGAAGGCTGCTCGGTGAAGGGTCTGTTGAGATCCATTGCTCATTCCTCACCAAACTGGTATTTTTTTTTTTCTTACTGAGTGGTAAAAATGCTTCACATATTCTAGATGGAAGTCCTTTATTGGATACATTTTTTACAGATACATTTTTCCAGGTTGTGGTTTGTCTTTTCATGTTTCTAACAGTATATTTTAAACAGCAGAAGTTTCTAAATTTGTGGAAATCCAACTCAGTAATTTTCCTTATTTATCATTCTTGGTTTTCATGTCCTTGAAAACTCAGTTTAACCCACCATCACAAAAATGTTTTCTTCTCAAATTTGTATGACTTTAGGTTTTATATTTAGGACTATGAATGATTTTAAGCTAATTTTTGTATACGATTATGATAGTAGGTATAGATCTGAGTTTTTGGTTCCAAGATTTCATTTCTTTTCTTTTCTTTCTTTCTTTCTTCTTTTTTATGTGTGTGTATCAATGTTCAATTGTCTTAGCCCCATTTGCTGAAAACAAAACAACCTATCCTATCTCCATTAAAAATTACCATAGCACCTTTATAAGAAATCAATTGTCTATGCATCTGTGGGCTGTGCCTGGACTCCCTTCTGCTCCATTGATCTATGTCCCTATTTTATTGCCAATGCCTCTCCAGAGAAAAAGTATTTACGGCAAATAAGCACATGAAAATATATTCAATATCGTTATTCATTAGAGAAGCACAAATTTAAATCCACAATGAGATGCCACCACATACCAATAAGAATGGATAAATTTTCTTCAAATATTAAAAATGCAAAGCAGTAAGAACATGGAATGACTGGAACTCCCATACTTTGCTAGTGGAAATGCAAAATGATGCTGCCGCTTTCGTGAAAAGTACTGACGTTCCTTATAAAAGCAAGCACACACTTCTTCAGACGACCCAGCTGTGCCACTTCTAGGCCATCAAGAGGGATGAACACATGTCCACACAAAAATCTGTAGGTGATTTTTTTTTTTTGTTGTTGTTGTTGTTGTTTTAAACATCAAAGCTAAAGAAAATGTTTATTTTAAAGTCAACATGGAGGTTTTCTGATAAAAAAAAAAACTAGCTGAAAAATATGAACAAGACGATAGCTAAAAACTGAAAGCTGTATGGAACACAAGTGTAAGGACACATTCATGAATGAAAGGCTAACTGGAGGTTTTCAGCCTTGAGTAGAGTTGCTTTCACCCATGCGAAAGAGCACTCGTTCAGTTCATCAAAGGCACATAACATGTAACTTTGTAAGTTCACATGTTCCTTTAGAATACAAAAGGCTATTTCACTTACTATATGCACCCAGAAGTAAAATATTAAAAGTAATGTGAATCTTGAAAACAAAAATCTGTAGGTGAACTTTTAAACCAACTTTAAGCATCATTGTCAGATACTAGAAATAGCCCAGATGTTCATCAAATGGGAAGCGGGTAAGCAAACTCAAGCTCATCCATTTCACGGGAAAGTGTTCAACAACAAAAGAAATAAGGACACATCCAGCAACCTGGATGAACCTGGAAGGCAGGCTTTGCCAAGTGGAGGAAGCCATGCTCAAAGCTACGCAATGTCTGGTTTTATTTATACGGCATTAAGGAAAAAGCAACACCAGGGAATCAAGGGTCAATGGTTGCGGGGGGCAGAGGGGAAGGGAGGGGTTGACTATAAAAGGACATGAGGGAACTCATGGGAAAATGGAAACAGTCTCCGTCCTGATCATGAAGATTGCACAGCCGAATACTTTGGTCAAAGCTCATAGAACTGTTCCCCTAAAAGGGCGGATTTTACCGTACGTGTTATACCTCAATAAACCTGGCTTAAAAGAAAGCAAACGCTGGCCACCAGACACTCACAAGATCAGCAGTGTGGCAGTGTGAGAGAAGGGAGAGCTCTCCAACCACAGATGCCAGCAGTCGAATTAATGTTGCTCTATGTTAATTAAATTAATTAATATAACTCTGTGATAAGAGTAGCTGTCTTCTAGTTCTGATATCCCCAAGAGAGATGGGAGTTGGATGACTGTGCCAACCTGGCAGTATTCTATGAAACTAATTACCACAGGAATTTGTGTAAGAATGAACCAGGACAGGTGTTACACTCAAATAACAAGTGAAAAATTCAGGTCTAGAGAGACCTTTTGCAACATACCCACAGGAACTTGGGACCTCCTCGATAAAGCAGGGATCCTGGTTATCGTGGGATTTTGCCACTTCTCCGTCCAATATGAGGGTCGAAGAGCTTGTTACCTTTGCCCTGAGTCTTCCTGGGTTTATTGTGGTCCTCTGGCCAGTGCCTGCTGTCCATGTTCTCATGGTGATGACTCAGCTGCTTCTCAACAGAACAAATAGCTTCCACGAGACCCAGGAGCCTGATCCAGCGCAGTCCCAGGAAACAGCCACGCAAGCGGCAGAACCTGAGGAACCCAGCGCTGTGTAGCAGGTCGGGGACATCACGAGCTCTGAGTCTTACCTTGGCCCAGCCACAGCGATGCCAGCATCTGCCATGACTAGACGGTCTCAAACCAGGAACGCTGTGCTGACCTTCTTTAGGAGTCTCCCAAGACACAGGTTTTAAATCACAGGGCAATTGAGTCCTTCCACACCTTGGCTCCTGCCTCACTTTTTAGCTTTATGTCCTGACCACTCCTCCCAGTCCAGTCTCATCCCCATATACATGCAACCCATGTTATACCTCAGATGACTGGCATGTCTATAAACCTAGGGGCTACATACTCATTTCATTCCTTTCTTCACATTCTTCTTTCCTATGAAAATCTCCACCTATGAAAATGATAGTGTTCCTTCTGAGCCCAGTTCAAAGGCCACCTCCTTCAGGAAGCCTTCCGAGCTCTCCCAGTCTGAATTATGGTCTGTGTCTTCTCCATTCTCCTCCATCCTCATGTCCCATTGACCCCAATACCTATCTAATATTCTATGGAGAACAAGAGCATCATTAACAGTTGTTGAATGGACTATACCTACCTCTATCACAAGGCATCCATTGCTTAAACATTACCCTGAATATTCCCAAATAAGTCTTAAATATAATTGTTTATTAGATGATATATATAATATATATATACATATTTCTGAAAAAAATTTCATTCTTATATCAAGATTATGAACATAGACTCCAAAAGAAAGGTGAAAGAAAATTAGATATATACAAATATTAAAGTTTATTGAACAATAAAATAATTGCCTTACTGAATCCAATTGCTTTTTTTATTTTTTCAACTGCTTTAAAAAAAAACTAAATTCAGTCACATTTATCTGTTAGTATAGTATAGACTGCTATTCCCTTTAGGTATTTCAAGGCGCTTTTCCATCATTAATCCATTACATCAATTTTAAGATTATTCCTACGCAGCCTTTCTACATGTCCTGGAAAAACAACAGGATATGAAAATGTTAAGAGACTTCTTATCAGACAATGTAGTACTTTTATTTTGTCCATAATCTTGTCTTCCTCCAAACTTCCAGCTGCTGGTTAGAGAAAAATAAATTAACTAAATGTCTAACCTGGTTTAAATTTAGTTTGATCCAATAATTTAAACAGCCGCTTTAGGGAATACTCAGTCTCTCTTGAATAAAATTACTCTGTCTTTCAAACAGCTTTCCCTTCTCCCTACTCTGTTTGCTCTGATGACTGGAGAGCTTGGTGGGGGAGCAGTGGGAAGGGGCCCCCAGTGTCCTGCAGCTGCCACATCAGACCTATTTACTATGGATTCTGCATCCCCATAAACAGTAGACCAGAGACCCTCTAGAGCTGCTGCTAGACCCTCACCTGCCCCGACCAGCTGTCTCCCCTCTTAACTATACAGCCACCATGTGAGTGAGTGTTGGGCCCTCCCAGAGTTTCAAAGAAAAAACAAATTCTTTCCTGGATGCTTTATATGTCTTCCCACTTCCAGGCAAAACACAGAGGAGGGACATGCGCAGCGGGTCACCTCACTACTTTCCCTCTACTGTCCTAATCCCTTCTTACTCCTCTGGGAATGGAAAGCTCAGCTCAACTGCCAAGCCAACCCGCATCTCCAGCCCACCTTCACTAGTGTGGCTTCCTCTTGCTGTCCATGCTATAAGCCATGTTGTGATTCTGTGAAAATTTGGAGCTCCAAGACTCCTCAGAGTCTGCGACCCAAGATTGAATTCTCTGATGAAAAGCAACTCTTCTGGAAATAAACGACGACCGCCTTGCTGTGTGCGCCATTGGTTCAGGCAGACGGTAGGCAAGCACTTTAGTCATGTCTAATGAATATGAATGTGCAGGGCCACAACACAATCACAATCCTAGTGACAAACAGTAGTCAAGTTTCCTAAAAGAGGCACAATTTTTACACTGATACCTTGCAAAAATGTATTTGAGTCAAATGCACATCTGACCTTCCACCGCTTTTCTAGTCTAAGCTCTATCGTAATAACTCATGGCCTGGACTAACACACCTCACCTGACTTCACCTGGGCTTAGTGGTCTCTGCCTTCATTTTTATCCTCAGCACTATAACTAGCAGTGGGTATTTTTTAAATGTATTATAGTTATACATAATTATGGGGGTCATTCTGACATATTCATAAATGTACATGACAACATTTGCTCCATTTTAAAACCTAGTCTACTCCCTCCCCCGCTCTCCTTCCTCTACTCTATTGCTCTTCCTTCTATTAATTTATTTTTAATTGGTGCAATATATTTAAACATAAAAGTGAAACTCATTGTGATATATTCATACATGCACATAGAATAATTTGGTAAATATCATTCCTCAGTACCTCTCCTTTCCCATCCTTCCTCCTACCCCTCCATCCCCCTCTACTCTACTAGTCTCTCTTCTATTTTCAGAAGAGTCCCTCCCCTTCCTTCTTTTTTCTTAATTCCTTATTTCTCTCTAACTTCTGCAGATGAGAGAAAACATTCCACCTTGACTTTCTTTTATTTTATTAAGAAATGTAGTTATTGTACAATCAAAAATGCATCCAAAGTAACCATATGATATATATATATATATATTCTTAAACCAGAATTACACCCCCTAGATCCCTTCCTAGTCTCCCTCCCTTTCTCCTCCCCCACCTGCCCCCTTCCCCCTCCTTCCCAATGCATATTGATGTTTGCCCTTCATCATATGTTGCTGTGCCTTTGCTGGGTCTAACACATGAGATTGACTACTTTTCACACAGGCCTGGGTTTAGCTCTAGCCTCCACAAATGAGTGAAAACATTCCACCCTTGTTTCTCTGGTTTAGGCTAACTTCACTCAGCATATTTCTTCTATCACCATCCATTTACCTTCAAAGGCTGAAATACCATTGTTTCATTTTTTTTACAGATTTTAACAATTAATTTAGCACTCCCAGTATTAAGTTACACAAGTAAGTAAATTTTTGCATTAATAAGAAACCATCTAAAATGGTAACTAGGAAGATCGCTAAAATAACATGTACCAACTCATTCCTCATCATAGCATATCTAAATATGTAATGAGGCATCTTACTTTTCAATCCATTCATCCAGTGAGGGGCATCTAGGTTGGTTCCATAATTTAGCTATTGTAAACTGAGCTGCTATGAACATAGGTTTTGCTGTGTCCCTGTAATGTGCTGATTCTAACTCCTCTGGGAAAATACACAGAAAAGGTATAGCTGGATCATGTGGTGGGAATTAGGGAATTTTTTGAGGATTCTCTATACTGCTTTCCAGGATGGCTATACCAGTCTGCATTTCCACCAACAGTGTGCTGGTGTTCCTATCTCCCCACAACCCCTCCAGCATCTGTTATTGTTTATATTCTTCATTTTTGCCAATATGACTAGAGTAAGGTGAAATCTTAATGTAGTTTTCATTTGCATTTCTCTGATTATTAGTAATTTAGAACACTTTCTCATTTATTCATTGGCTTGCTCAATGTCCTCTGTTGAGAAGTTTCTATTTAGCTCTTTGGCCCATGTATTGATTGGGTTGTTTGTGTTTCTGAGGTTGAGATTTTTGAGGACTTTGTAAATTCTGGGTATTAATCCCCTGTTGGAAGAATCACAGGCCATGATTTTCTCCAATTCTGTTGGAAGTCTCATGACAATTTTGACCATTTCCTTAGCTGTGCAAAAGCTTTTTCACTTTATGACATGCCACTCAATGATTTTTGACTTTACTTCTTTCACCTTAGGAGACGTGTTGAGAAAGTCTCTGCCTACTCCCAAATGCTGGAAATTTGGACCTAACTTTTCTTCCAGCAGTTGCATGATAGCTAGTTTAATTCCTAGCTCCCTGATCCATTTTGACTTGATTTTTGTGCAAAGTGAAAGGTAAGGATCTAATTTCAACTTTCTGCAAGTGGCTATCCAGTTTGTCCAGCACCATTTGTTGAATAGGCTGTCTCTCCTCCATGTTATATTTTAACCCCCTTTGTCAAAGATCATTATTAGTGCTGTGTAGCCATTCAATAATAATGAATGCCCAACTCATTAACTGTTGTATGCCACCTTGACTTTCTGAGTCTGGCTTATTTCACTTAGCATGTTGTTCTCCAGTTCCATTCATTTACCAGCAAATGCCATCATTTCCTTTTCCTTTATGGCTGAGTGAAACTCCATTGTGTATATGTATCACACTGTCTTTGTACATTCATCTATTGAGGAACACTTAAGCTGGATCCATAACTTTTCTAATGTGAAGTGTGCTGCTATAAACATTGGTATACTTGTATCACTATGATTACGCTGCTTTTAGTTCTTTTGGATAAAAACCAGGGAGCAGGATAGTTGGTTCATATGCTGGGTCCATTTCTAGTGTTTTGAGGAATCTCCATAACTGCTTCCCAAAATGATTGCATGGATTTGCAGCCCCACCAAAAATGCAGGAGTGTACATTTACTCCCACATTCCTCACCAGCATGTATTGTCATTTGTGTTCTTGACAACGGCTATTCTAATTGGAATGAGATGAAATCTCAGTATAGATTTTATTTTCATTTCCCTGGTTGCTAAGTATGTTGAATATTTTTTCATATACTTTTTGATCATTTGCATTTCTACTTTTGAGAAAAGTCTGTTCAGTTCATTTGCTCACCTATTTCTTGGATTATTTATTTTTGTGATGCTATTTTTTGAGTTCTTCATATGTTCTATATACTTAGCACTGACTTTGTTAAAAAATCCTCTCATGTTTTTTTTCCTACAAAATGGAGATTTTCTTGCACTATTGTGCCCTGGTCTCCAACTCTGATGTAAATTCCAAACTTAGTCATTCATCTCCTCCTTCCCCTCTCTATTCCTCAGTGTTCCTTCCTTCAGGACCATCCATTACCCTGGAACCTGTAAGGCCCATTTAGACAGCATCTTGAAGCTGCTTCTGACATTAAATTTTGCAACCTGGAAGGGGCCTCAAAATTCTTAGGTCCCAGTGTGAGATCCTAGAAATACTGCAAAGTCAATTCAAATACAGTTTTTGAAATAAAGTCATATCTTTTCTTCCAACCTGTAAAATTTTTACCTTGCTTGTTCATCTATGACAAGTCACAAGGGCTCTTCTCTGGCCAGAAGTTCAAAAAATCTGCAAACATCTCCTACTACCAGAACCAAGGAGCCACATGACCTCTCCTGTGTTGTCTCACAGTCTCTCACCATAGCAGACTCATCTGCAAATTAAGAAGGAGTACAGTAATTGACCCCCAATTCTCATCTCTATTCTGTGATGCCATAAATTTCTATCCTTTTTAAACATGATTCTTTGCATTTGATTTAGTCATTTGATAGGGAAAAAAATGAGAACTTTCCTCTACTCTTTTCATACCTGCTACACCTTCAAATTAGAAGGAATAAAAAGCAAAGCATCCCACAGAATAATTTGCTTTCTTTTCAAATTGATAATCGGCTCTTCAATGAGTGTCATTTAACCTGCTCTCAATGCTCACATTTTAAAAAATATGCTCATCACATTAGCCAGAACTTTCCAGCATTTTTTGGATAAAGCACTCAAAGTTAACAGAGATAAATAAACACAAGAAACTACTTTTATTGAGAGTATTCAGTTGTTAGGACACTGTGTACATCGGTAGATCAGCCAAGAGCAGCTTTTTCTTGAATCTCCTTTTTCTTACTTCCCACACCTGTTTCCCAAATTCGACACTGACCATAACTCTCAGAACACACTTCCAAGTTCCTGATGTGCTCATTAGTGCACTGCTTTCTGAAACCTCCTACAGTCATCGGCGGAGTGTAGTTGTTAGGTTTTGTCCACCCCTACTGTTGGTTTTCCCCTCTTTTTCTCTATAACATGTGGTCATGTTATCCTGGGTGATTTCAGATCCCTTTGTCTCTGAATTAAAAAAAAAAAAGAAAGAAAGAAAAACAAAGAAAAGATCCTTTGTATTACTTTTGCAGTTTCAAAAGAACTACCTACATTGCTATAAAAGTATTTTATCCAAGATCGTCAAAGTATAGAAAAAATTCCAGTTTTTGTACACAGGTACTTTATGTTGACTCTAAGCTAGTCTTTATTTTCAACAATGGGAAAAAGGTTAGCCCAGAAACATTTTAGTCAAATATAAGTACTTAAAAAAAAAAAAGGAATATTTCACAACATTCACAGAAAAGGGTCTGTCCACACTCTGGTTGTATGAAACAATTGGTTAATTCAATGAAGTTGCCAAAAAATAGCAATCAATTCAGTGAAAAGAAAATCAATCACAGAGGTTGTTTGGTTGTTTTGTAGACAAAACAGTCAGTGGAGTGATTGAATTTTTCACTTTTCAATGAGTTGTTTTGGCCTTGTGTGGATGCAGCCATTAACTCATTAATCACCCAGAACTCTTGGGTGGCTGAGAGGGAAATCATTACTTTCCAAGTATGGATCGCACGTATATTAACAGTATGCAGAAGGCCTGCCAGGGTGAATGTGCTCAATGACCCCATTTGAGAAAAATGAGTTTCCCAAATATTTAATAGCATGGGGAGGAAAACTGTACCTGATTTATCATTTCACTTTCCAATTGTAAAATTCCACGTCCTTTATATAAGTTTACAGAGCATTAAACGCACATAAGATGCATACATTTAATCCTTAAATTGGAAAGAATTTTAATCTATGGAGTGCTAAAAAAATAATCCTTGCAACATATCGGGTTTCCCCACATTGATTTCATGCAATATCAAAATGGATTTTTGCATATATCACAATTAGTTCCCACCCATGCGGTATACATACATGCCATTCTGACAAATATGTATATTTTCCCATATGGTGTTGAATGTTAGCTTCTAATTTACCTCTTAATTTTTAATTAATTTTAAATTACATTCTAAATGAAGCCTACAGGAGTCTAATTTGCATGCTTATTTGAATATCTGTAAACACACTGCTTGCATTGTTTATCTAATCCCTGTCCCCATGACATACAGAGGTTTTTCTCACCCCATGTGGTGAATTGGGACCGCCAAAGCATCAAGGTGCCCGCTAAGACTTGCAGAGACTATTCTAATCCAGAATGGATGATGCCAGCTCTCTCTGTCCTCCACAGTGGCCACAGAGGATTCTGAGAGGCCAAGGTCAATAACAGTAGTTAAGCCCTGTGTTTTCTCAGAGGGACAGCAGAGTCTGCTACATCTTTAGAAAATAAAACTATATACTTTTTGCACACTGTGGATTTTTTAAATATACAATGCCCTGAACTCCTGAATTATTAACACCAAATCAGAAAGAAGTCACAGCCTATCTGTTCCTGGGATTGATGGGTTCCTAACCTAGTCAGAAGACAGCAACACGGAGCAAGGGCATTTTTCTCTGTGATCAATAATAATGGACAAGCTTTTGGTTTTGCTTTTGTTTTGGGAGGGGGTTTTATTTTGTTTTTGGGGTGTTTTTGTTTTTGTTTTTGTTTGTTTGGTCTGAATTGGCTGTCCTCTGTCAGCACTAACAGCAGCTGTGGTCTGTTAGTACTTCTTCTTTTGATCATAACACACCACACACGCAGCTCCAGTCAATCAATATACAAGTCACCTCAAAGACCTTTTGGAAGCTGACAAACAGTGCAGAATTCAAAGAGACTTGTTACATTCCCATAAACATACTGCACCACCAGCCAGGACACAGAGTGGCTTCTCCTGCCTGAAAGTAACATAATTTCCCTCTTTGTTGGTACCTTCAAAAACCTAAAGTATAGCAGTGAATGAATGATGTTGCCCTGTTATTAGAGAGGCAAGCAACATGTTGCCCGCTAATAGGAGCTTGGTGATTAAGTTTGTAGTCATACCTACCTGATCCCTATCCCTGTTCTCCTGTGGCCTTAGATACATTCTTTAATTTATCCAAAGTTTTGTTATCTTCATATTACAGATAAACATATTAGAAGTGATAATCTTTTAAAGTTGTAGTAAAGACTAAACAAGATGAAAATTTCCTGGAACATTTTTCTACATTTTTCTTTCCTCTACTGTGGAAATAGATACGAAGTCCCACACCTGGCAGATGTTAAATGTGGTACTTCATGGCACATAAAGGGAACAGACTAGACCCAGGGGAGTTGCTCGCAGGTGCCTTGATCTTTACTCTGATAGGTCCACCTGCTTTTTTTGTTTCAATAAACTTCTATGGCTAACCTACCACAAGGTAGGCTTTCTCTTTGAGCCAAGTGTTTATCAGAATCCAGCCAGCCTTCCCTAGACCAAATGTAATATTAAATGTGTCGAGATGATGGTCTTTACAGCTGGGCTGTCTTCATGCAATCAATCAATCAGAGACAAGAACAATCACGTTTCCCTTCCAGAGAGCAGAAAAAACATTCTTCCTTCAAAAGAGCCAGAAAATGTTTACATCAAACACAGAGTGGGGAACAATTTGTCGTCTGGTCATCCTGTCCACTGGGTGGCCATTGCACACAGGGGCCTGCTTGATGCCTTTCTGTGGGATATACAACTCCAAACTCACCCCTCTGTGCCCCTCCACCAAGGATTTCAAACAACCGGAAAGAATGCATGCAATTGGGTATAAAAATGTAAATAAATCAAAGAAATCACAACAAAGACAAAAGAAAGCCAGACCCAGGGCATATCAGCTCACCAAGGGCTTACACACGATTACAAAACAGGAGCCCCAATGCTCTTCTTAGTTTCTAGGGAGACAAAACGAAAAGATTGCTTACTTTATTGTTAAAACACACTCTCCATAAAATAAAACAGTACTTGTTGCCCAAGAAAGCAATGTTCCAGGCAACTAAACTCTACAGACGCGTCTCTCCTGAGTCCCCAGAAAGGGAAATCTATGAATTCGAAACTACCTACAAATTTGCCCCATAACTCTGTACCTTTGAGGTAAAAGGCTCAAAATTAATCTTGCAGTACTCTCTGCAACTATAACATTTTTAGCTGAGGCATTTTCACAGACTGTCTTATTTCAGGGAAATGATCACATCTTGGAATATTCTTGGGTTGCTTTGTACAGATGTGCACTGCATTTACCTAAACAATGGTGACTGGTGCCCCCTGGGGCTTAGTAATCCAGCTGCCAGCATCCCACACAGTGCCTTCCCCATAAGAAGCTCTAAGTCAATATTTGTTTTATTACCTGAACACACTACACAGAGAAGTGATAAATGCAGGGATTATGCATGTGACCCCACCCAGATATAAATTCTAGCTCTTTCATTTGCAGTAGGACCTTGGAAAATTTACCCAACCTTTGGCAACCTTTATTCCCCAACTATAAAATGAGATAGTGAACATACAGGCCTAATAAGAATACTTTATGCATACAGAGAACTCAGACAGTTGCTGGTACTTTCTGCATTTGTATTATCATGGGTTATTCCAATGTAGACAATATCCAGGTGGATTTCTATTTTAATGTTATTAATGGCATAATCAAACAATAATGTTCTTCCAATAAAACATTTTTAGATTGCATACTGCAATGGTACAGTGCTTCATAGCAGTCTATTTCTAAAAGAATAAGGAAGAGGAAAGAGATCAACTCTTGTGGTCACTACCTTATGCCAGACACTGAGTTGGTATTGCATACATGTGACCTCATTCAGCCCTCACAACTATGTGATAAGATAGAAGTATAATTCATGTCCCAAAACAAGCAGAACCATCTACGAGTGCAAATTGTGTCATTCTGAGTCATCATGCCACTGCCATAAATCCCAGCCCCACAAAATCCTTCCACAAATGGCTCAGGATCTCCAAGGTGGTCCCACAGGGCTCATGCACAAAGCTCATGGTTCAGACACTTTCCACATCTGCCAGATGTCACTGTTCCTTCTGCAAGGCATTGAGTCTCCAAGGGATGGCTGCCGATCTGCTGTCTGCTTCTGTGTCTGTCCAGTGTTGCGACATACCAACGCTGTTGGTGTCTCCCTTGGAATCTCCTGCTGGGCTTTAGATGCTTATCAGCCAGCATTATTGCACTGAACCCTAGGTTCCTTGGACTGCTAAAGAGCTAGCAGGGCGTGTGGGAGAAAGTCTTCCTCTCCATTGGGACCATTGTTCATCCTCAGAAAAGCACCAAAACAGGAATGTTTCTGCCTCAGTGTCTCCCATTTCTTAAGAAAACATCATTTTAGGCTGTTTTGCGTTCAGTCATCTCCCTTTCTAGAACCAAGAAGAAATGGAGTTAGGTCAGTAGGATATTTCTGACCCTGTAAGCTGTGCAAAGAATTGTCCTTGCCTCTGGATCCTGGAACTTACCACCTGAACCAGACTGTGTTTTATAGTCTGAAAAATCTTTGAGGGTGCCACAGTTGCTTTATTAATTAAACAAAAAAGATTTTTCTCCCTAAAATGTCTTTGCAAAGTCAGGATAGGAACTATGTAAGAAAATGCTCCATTTATTGAAGTGTCACCGTGCCCATTTTGTGAACATTAATCACATCTTCAGACTCAGGAGCAAATGTAAGGACAGTGTGCTGACAGAGCCTACAACGAATAAATATCCGTTCTGAGACCAAATAGAGGCGAGTTTTACCCCGGCCTTGTCCACGTTTGGGTCAATTATTTCACCTCACTTTCTTATCTGTAAAATTGACATAGAAAGATCACCCTGGAAACACCCAAGAAATAGGGTTACTGTGCATGAAATGCCTGACATATAGTAGTTACTCAATAAATGATTTTTTCCATTATCATCACTTTGCAATTTCTTTGGATATGGACTGCAGGGGCTCTAGGTCATGAAAAGCAGAGAGAAGCTAAGTGAATGACATTCATCCCACAATTACTTTTCACATCTCCTATGTGTGACCCCAGGTTAGCACCTACAGATACAATGGAGAAGAGATCGAGCATTTTCCTGCTCTTATAGGAGCTGACATTCTTGCTGAGAATACATAAAATAAATAAGCAAGCCAATAATCATGCAGCAATAGTTTACAAATTACCTTTACTACTCTGAAATAAGTATATGAAAGATGTCAGGAACCCAAAATGGGAAGTCTATGGGGAGTTTTACACAGAGAAGTAAAATTACCTCGTTGATATTTCTAACAGATCATTGCGACGGTTGGGGAGAATGGACAGGAAGGCTATGAGTGTGAACACTAACAAATAAAAGCCTTTCTCTGCTGCAGGAGGGCAACATAAACTGGCCTGATTGACTCCAAAAAGGTCTTCTAAATGATAAGCCATTTCCATGGTAGGAGATGTGACGCTCAGATTCTTTTGGGGTGGAAAGGGTTTTGGAGTACAGAACTGGTAAGTTAGTGATCCAACTCCAAGTTGGACCCTGGGGTGATACAACAGATGACTCCAAAGTCACAGATGAAAGAAGGCTGTGCCAAATTTTGAATAAAGAGATTGAGAAAGGTGCCAGTAGGCTCAGGGAACAGGTTTCAGATGGCACCGGAGAAGGGAGCAAGCAGTGCCATCCAGGTCTCCTCTAAGGAGGAGTCAGGACAGGTTCCAACAGAAGGCTGGGCTCTGTCATCGGTCACAGTTAATGCCACCTCAGTGTCTCCAGCACACTGACAATCACACAGTATGAGGAGGCTCCTGTCACTGCGAGCTAGGCTTTTGTGAGAGACATGGCAATGTGTGTGTGCGTGTGTATGCACACAAACATATCTATGACCACATTAATTTACTTCACTAGTTTTATAAATTATCTTCCTATAATACAAATTTCCTTTTGTTAAAAAAAAAAATACCCTAAAGCCCTTAAGAAAAGCTAACAGGGAAAGCCCTTTAAGTAGATAGACCCATCCTGCTAGTTCTGAGATTATCTGTACTTTGAATAAAAATTAAATATGTCACTTTGTCAAGACAATTGTTCTGCATAATAATCTTTTTGGAATTAGATGGGTGGGGACCTGGGAGAAAGAATGCGGTGGATCACTGAGAGGTGGAGGCGGATAAGAGAGGCAGGAAGGGAGGGAGGCCAGGGACACCAAAAATGAACCCCTGCCCACCCACACTACACACTCCTGAGACTGAGGGAGCTCCTGTTCCTCCTCGCCTTTGCTCCCTGTCTGTTTTCAGTAAGGTTGCCTGTCCAGTAGGGAGAGGTTCAAGCTTTCATTTTCACGCTAAAGTCGTCCTTTAGTGTAAAAAGGAGCAATTAGCAAAATCTGTCCTTGAAAGGTCAAATTTAAATTGGAATAAAATACTGGGAACAGAGTAGGGGGAAAGACAGCAAAAGTGGCCTTAGCTTTTCTATATAGCTCCTACGAAATCACAAAGAAAAACTAGCAACATACACTTGCAAGAAGTCCTGGGCTCCGTGCTCTCTGCGGGGAGAGGTGCTGATTCTTAGGATGTTGATCAAAATTCCCCGCTTCCCTCGGAGTCACTGCGGTCGGAACCACAGGAGCACTGCGCCATCTGGTGGGCAGTGGGTGGCATCAGCAGAGGCTTTTACACACTTGCACACACGTGCACGCGTACAGGCACGCGCGCACAAACGCGCGCACTTCATCTTTTCAAGGAAGACCTGGGAACAAAACCCTGAGCAGATATGACAAGTGTAAAAGCACCATCAATTAAAGATATACCCTGGTATCGCTCACGACAGACTAGACTAGAAAGGAAAAGGGTTGAGATGTGGTAACATCCTAAATCTACTTTTTCAGTAAGATGCATGATACTATGTGATAGTTGCTCAGTGTTCTCCATGCCAAGTGGTCTTGATGTATGTACTTCACATGCATTTACATATGTCATTCTCACAGCAACACCAGGAGACATCTGTCTCCTCCCATTTACAGGTGGGGAAACTGAGTTAGGTCACTTTCCCAAAATCACAGAGCTGGTAGGTGGTAGAGAAGAAATATAACCCCCATCTTGATAGTCATGATGGAGCACAGGAGACTGGATGACCTTAAGAAAGAGGTCAGAGGACACAAGATTTGAAAAGCTGCTCCTAAAGCAATGCTCTGATTTAAATTGCATCTGCACACTGAGAAATAACATCCTTTGTCTCCCATGAGGCAGAACCTTTATAAAAAGCCAGTTTTCGAAAGTCACTTTTACAATAAAGCACCCTTTTCAGAATCACAGAATTTAGATCCCTTGGTGATCGTAGTTGTGACGGTCTACTTTATATGCTGACTTGAGGGAGCCATAAGGGACCCAGGTATTTGCTCAAACATCATTCTGAGTATGTTCCTTTTTGAGGGTATCTTTGGATAAGATTAACATTTGAAATTGTCCTCCCTGATGCCACGGGCCATATCCAATCAGTTGAAGGTCTGAAAGGACAAAAAAATACTGAGCCTCCCTCAAGTAAAGGGCGCTCCTGTCTGACCACCTTGAGTTGGGACATTAGCCTTTCCTGCCTTAAGCCTCAAACAGAAACATCCATTCTTCTGGAGTCTCCACCCTGCCAACCACATAGCTTAGGAGTTTTCAGTGTTTGCCTGAACCAATCCCTTATCATAAATCTCTCTCTCTCTCCTGTTGGTCTGTTTCTCTGGAAAATCCAAACTAACACAATGACCACTATATCATCCTCATATCATAACCAGCAGGAGCAGTGTTGTTGCTGTCCCCAACATCACTGTCTCCTCTCCACTGCCACTTACTGGATGTTCACCGTGGGTCAGGCACTGTACTCAGTGCCTGGAGAGTGTGTGGGTAAAAACCTTTATTTTAGAGATGAGTAAACTGAGGTCCAGTGAACATGGGAGACCTGCCCGAGACCTCACTAATAAGACAGCTGAGAACCATGGGCATGCACGATCCAGCTCATTTCTGCCTGTACCAAATTGCATCTCCTGTTAGAAGGAAGAGCCATCAACTAACATTTGGAAGAATAATGGCGTGCGTTCCATCTCCAGATATCTTATTAACTCTAATTTTCTCCAAAAAACGCTCTCTCATTCCTTTGAAAAACATTATCTTCTTTCTTTTCCAGGGTAACATGTTGTCATTTCATCTCAGTTACTTTTGACGTAATTTAATCTGATTTTGCTAGGAACCAGTTTTTCTTCTTACATCTGTTTGATCATTCAGCAGCTAATAGGCATTTCTCCGCAACTGCTGATATAAAAGAGACAGGAAAAAGTACAGCTCACCTTATACGCCCTGATTCGTCAGAGCTGTGCCTGATTCACAGATACCGAATTTGGAAACCGTGCCTACCTCCAGACGTTTTCCTCTTACCTTATGGGAGAGGGGCTGGAGAGTCATGAACCAAAAGGGTAAGCATGTGCATGAGGCTGCCGCAGGCCTGCATGAGAGTGAAAAGCAGACCTGCTTGCAAAGGACAAGGGGCCTGGGAGAGCAGCAAAGCACACAGCCCCATGATAACTTAAGGAAAAACAGACTGCAATTCCCGAAACCCACTTGCATGTTAAAATACATGAAAACCCACATAAAATCTGAAATTAAAGTCATTGTTTTCCTCAAATAGCACTACAAATATGTTTATCTAGAAAGAAAATTAAAATCTACCAATATCCATCTAAGTAATCTGTGTCCTTCCCACCCTGGAGCCCCAACTTATTCATCAGACTTGCTCTCCTAGGGTCAGGACCAAGTGGCCCCTGAATTCACTCCTGTACCAAAGATAAGCTACCTGGGATAAGAAGAAAACTTGCTGGAAAGAGGAAGATAAATAAAAGTGGATTGTAGCCTATCTGCCAGGAACCACACTTTTCCCCCAACCATTTGCAGGAAGAGCTGGAGAAGTAGGTTGCTATGCCATTACAAGCATTTTCTCTCCTGAGCTTCGGCCACCCCATGCTCCTTTTTCATTCCAATTGCTGCGTTTCTAGAGGATCCAACTGCCATTTTTCTCCTCCCTGTCTAACACCAACCAGCACTTCTGGGCTGTTATCTGTTGAAGGTGTTAATGGCCATGGGAACCAATGTGACTCAGAGGGTCATTGTGTGCCTGGCAAGTCCTGTTACAACCATTGCCAGCATGCTACCAGCAATGGCAGCATAATCCTCAGCGACCACATTTTTATCTCGTGAATTTTGCCAGTGAGTCACACAGCTTAAAGACAACAGCCTCAGAGGAACTCTTAGCTTAGCACTTTGAGTAAATGCTATCACGCCACCTTCTATGCAAGCTGCATTCCAGTATCCCCCATTGCAGACATCAGAGTCCACTGTTAGCTAAGGAATGAGGTTTTCTTGGACTTTTCTCTGTATCCATTATCCTGGATTGAGGTTGCTCGTTCTATTCATCAACAGTACTAGCCATTGCATGGGGTAGCAATGGTCTTGCAAATGATGGCTATCCTTTATACATTCTCCCTGTTCTGTTTTTGTGGGGATGGCAGTGATGGTAGTTTTTCTCTGATAATATGAAATCTACTCAGGGCTTCCCACAAGACTCATCCAATGAATGAAAGCTGTTTGGTCAATTGAAAAATGTCTCACAGGTCTGCGTGGCTAAAGAAAGCTAGCAACCACCCCCCACCTGGTACAGGAACTAGCAGATGTGCTCAGCATCTTGTTGATTAGCGCATACACAGAGAGTGCCTCTCCATTCTGAGATGCACCATCCAGTGACAGGTCACTGAAATTTTCAAATAAAAAGTGCTTTCTTACATTGAGTGGAAATCTGCTCCCCATAACTTTTATTCACAAAGTATTATTCTGCCTATGGAGAAACAAAAATACTCTTCCATCCATATTCCCATTTTGTCTCAGTCAGGGTTGTTTAATACCCAGTCCTCTCTGCATTAACATTAGGACTCCTTGCATGTTTTTTTTTATTGTCTGTATCCTCCAGAGTTTGTTGAAGACAGAAAATATGTCTCATTCTTCTTTGCACCGCATGCGTTTGATGACACACCTTCAGATACATGCTGGCTTTATTTCTCCCTTGGTCATGCCAGTCCAGGCTAAGTGCTTCCAATTTCTTCAACTATTCCTCAAATCAGCAAGCAGATTGTGGCCTCTTTTTGCCTCCCCATCATCCAGAAGCACTAATGGGGTGAAAGAGAAGCAGATTGGGTCATATAATGTCTCTGTGACGAAACTTTACTTTCAGATATCATGCTGTGTGGGTGAGGGTAATGAAGTAGCTCTGAAAGTCTATAAAGGATGCTCTGGGTCCTTCAAACAGCCTTGAAATTCTACAATAAATGAGGATTTTACAACAGCAAGAGACTGTAGACATCACCTTATCCAATCAGTACAAAGGAGGATATGGGGACCCAAGAATCAAAGCGAATTGCCCAAGGTCGCAAAGCCTCTTACTGGCATGGCGGAGACTGGAAATAGTGCCTTCTTTGTGTCAGTGGGGTGCTCTTTACAACACACCGCAGTAACTCAAAGGGAATACTATGCCCAAGCACTTTATGTGCTCCTGAATAGCTAACTGATTATTTCAAACAGGGAAAGTGCATTCTTAAATCTTTGGACCTAAACTTTAACACTCCCTCTTCCCTGATAGCATTTATATGGTGCTAAATACACCAAAAAAGTTTTCAAGCTTACAGCCATTCTCCCTAGCAATCTTGGTTTTGACCTCAGAAGAAAAAGATGCCAATGGAATCCCTCCAGAACCCAATGGAATCTTTCCTATCCACATTCATCCTGTGCTAGACATGGCACAGTACCTGGTACATAGTTGTTATCTAAACAACATTTTATAACTGATTAATAACTTTCAATTATTCCTTGATGAATTATCCATGAAAAAAAATTAAAACTTTCCCACACAACTTGTTCTGTTTCCTGTTTCTAGGCCATAGTCCCAATTATCAATTGATTTATGTTCATGGAACTTAAATTCTAAGGCTTATCCAAAAATAATATGTAATTTGAAACTCGAATATGGTAAAGATGGACATAAAGACTATTCCAGATTGCAAGTGGGAAGCATTCTAAAGGATCACAGATGAACTAGAGACTAAAACTTGAAACCTATTCTCAAAAGGAAGTAAGATGAAAAGGAGGAAGAGAAAAAGAAAAAGAAAACACTGTTTCCTCCACAGAGTCTGGCATAAAATTCCCTTTGTGTTGGTGAAGCACATCATAAAAAACATGGTACAGAGTAAAAGAAGAACCTATTTCCATTTCTGCCTCTGCCAATAAAAGCCTCTATGAACTTGAGTTAAATAGATCCCCAGAGCTGGGAAATAAGACACCATTTATGATACTGTTCATACGGGGAATGTAAGTCCCACTCCAGAATGCAGGGTACCAGCAACCCAAATCTCACTTCCCACAGCCAAACAGCCACTTATCTGGCAAGAAGGAAATTTGTTCTACACTCATTGTATGCAAAAAGCAGTTCTCTTAGCTCTGAAGAGGGCACTTGCCTACAGTGTTACCTAAGTCGTTCCCGTCTGCCATTGGAACCTACTTGTTCAATGCAATCAAAAAAATTAAGTATGAATACTGCTTTAAGAAGAAAACTATAAAAAATACACATCTTAAATAGTTTATTTAAATGTCAAACACACACATGTCCACTCATGAGTCCATCTCTGATACATAAGCACCTGCCTAAGTTTCTTCAAAGTTCCTTTTATACAAGCTGCTCCCAGGATGCCTTCTATTACAATGGGTGGTTTCGATGTTTCTAACATGCAAAGCATTGTGAGATTCGAGAAGCAATCTGACTGTATAAGCTTTCTTAATTTTTATAACTTTTAATCATACTCCAGTCTTTCTAAAACATTTCACTATTTTCAAGGAAATAACTCTCCTTCTCATAACTTATTTATTAAATGTGTATTATAATCATATTACAAAAATGCAAGTACTTTTAATTTGGGGAACAAACAGCTGATTTGGGGTAAGTGTACAACTCAACTCCTGAAAGTAGAAGGGTTTGGGTGAAATGCAGAGTAATCTGCTATCAAGAAGTATTTTGTCAAGCACAATTCTCCACCAGTTTCTGGTACAGAGGGCATGAAGTTTTCAGTTCAACTGCTAAATCAGTTGATAAAGTTCTCATGAGTTGAATAGGACAGTGCTGCTGATTGATGGCTCAGCTCCTATTCCCAGCCCTCTACTGACTACACTTGGATGCACACCCTGTATTTGTTTCGAAGGGCTCTTGTAACTAATTACCCCAAACTAGGTATCTTGAAACTCCATATTTTTTTCTGAAGACCAGAAGTCCAAAACCAAGCTGTTGGCAGAGTCACAATCCTTCCAAAGTCTCTGGGAAAGACTCCTTCCTTCTTTCTTCTAACTCCTAGGCTCCCAGCAATTACTTCTGCAAAGACTCTGCTTCCAAATAAGGTCACATCCTTTGGCTCCAGGTAGACATGAATTTTTGGAAGACACTATTCAACTGGTATGCCGCCCTATGGCAAGCCTCCCGCTCCGTACCCCAAGCATGCTATTTTCTAGCAGTTTCCCTCCCCATTTATCAACATAGCAGATGCGCACAGCCTTCATTCCTCAGTCTGGTGTTGCCTCCTCTAACTCAATAAAATTCATTTTCCTGCACTGACATTGCTTGTTTTCCTTATCTATTTCCCCCATTAAACCCACTTTTCAACAGCTATGTATTGAGCACCTGCTGAATTCCCATCCTGTGCTAGAGGCTGAAGACACAAGGATAGCTGAGACAGAGATCTCTGATTTTTGAAGGACAAAATGCTTCAAGTCTTTAAAGGAAAGGAACACACATTTGTTTTTAAATCTCCAGTGCTTAGCATGCTACCCCCGTGCAATAAGCACTCAATAAACATCTGTTGACCAAATTCACGAATCAAAAAATTGCAGAGGGCAAAGCTAATAATGGGTGGGGTGCGACAGCTGGAGATCAGAGGCTATGGAGTTTTGCCTGGAAAAAAAGCTTTCAAGCAATTCAAGATTCAATAAGAAGATGTACTGTCTTTTCTGCTAAAAGTGCTCAAGCAGAAATCCATCAGGGGGAGAGTGGCCTCCATGTTTCTGAGGCACCTTCCAATTCTAAGACTTTTCATTCTCTGATGGATTAAATGCTGGAGAGATGAGGTTTGCTTTGCCTTTTCCAACAGAGTAAAAAAATCATATTAAATACTTACAATATACTACTATGAATGATGCTAAATATTTAATACTTACAAAGTATTAATCAAATCCTCACAAAAAAAAATCCATGTTAGTCCAGTAAATTAGGAAAAGAAACCACTGGCCATTTACCAAAGGATCAGTCTTCTCTTCTTCCTAGACACACAGCCAATTACACTACGCAGTGGCCCTCGGTTGATGGTAACCATGTACCTGTATTCTGGGCAATGGAATAAATTTGGAAATGATTTGGGCTTCTTCCAGGGCTGGCCCATAAAAACCTCCCAGTTCTGCCGCTCTCTTCTTTCCTCTTCTTGCATGCAGGGGTAGAGGTAAGTTGGGCATAAGCATTCTCAGCAGGAGTAGCACGGCTCCCAATAAGTGAAAATTATTCCATGGGAGAACAAAGAAAAAAAATCTTAGCCATTACAATGATTTGTGACCTGCTAAAACTCAAATCTGTCTGATAAAATCTCATTTCTTAGTATTTAATTTGAGAGAAGTTAAATTTAACTAAATTAGTTAATTTAAATTAATAGGTTTTAATTAATTTAATTTTCGCTTTGGGGAAAATAATGAGAAAATATTAGAGAAATATTGATTTAAAACAATGCTGAAAGCTACATATTCAACATAACAGATCCCATCAGCCTGAGTCTCTGAATGACTAACAAAAAGAGACACCTTAGTCACTACCAAATACCGTGGGTGAGAATCTCATTTCCTTGTGTTTGGACCCTTAAACATATGGGAGTCTAACTGATATAGCAGTTAGCCCACCCTAAAGTATTGTATCTATTTATATTACCCATTGTACCCATGGAGAATGCTGAGCTCAAAGAATAAAGCCAAAGGTCAAGACTGCAGGTAAGTGTTAAAGCAGAAAATTTGAAATTTGATTCAAAATTCTGATTCTATGCTCTTTCATCCCCAGCTGTCAGAAACTACTCATTTCTGCTGTATGAGACCAGTTCCAAACTGATTTACTCCAGAATGCTGAATACAATCTCTAGTTTGGGAATTAAAGTTATACTACTTTTAGTTATACTATTTTTTCATTCATTCAAAGTTGATAAGTGCTTTCAGAACTCATAATTTTAATTCAAGCTTGCAAAGTTGAACTGCAGAAAATCCCAAGTAGTCAAATGTACACATTAATGAGATGTGAAGGGTAGCACGCAGAAATAAATTAATATTTCTTTTGATGGACACAAAAACAAGATGAATCAGGTCAGGAGGAAACCTATAAAAAATTCAAGTACAGATGAGCAATTGTCAAAAGGCAGTGGGATTTCTTGTGCAATAGAAAACATCAAAGTTTTCGCAGTTGAAAACACAAAGTCAGGCTGAAGATTTCATGAGAGATCTTAATAGAAATTATTTCAGAGAATTTGCTCTTCTAAGCATTTGACTGTATAAGATCACATCCCCAACAATGACAGATTTTGTCCTAACGTTTTCAGTCTCTAGTTTTCCCATAGAAATCACATAGAATGTGCCCATGTGGAAGCTATTTAACTTGCACTGCCCCCCCCAAAAAAAGTTATCAATTCCCATAGAAGTCTTAGGGAGCTTTTCATTATGCTCTGTGTAGGCACACACATCTTTAAAGCAGTATAAGTCTTAGAATCACTGAATTTAAAAGGATAGCAATAAAAAAATGCTAGCTATTGAGTTTACTGTAGTGATGGACAGGAGAGCCTTGCTCAATTTTTTATTTCTTTATACAAGTTTCATTGTGTGCCCTTTTTTGATGGTCTTTGAGTGCACAATTGAACAGTGCTCTCTGGAAAATTTTCTTCTTTTTTGCTCCATTTTATTCCATTGTTACTTAAACAAGTTAATTTATTGCTCTGAGACTTAAATGCATCACATTCCAAGCTGAAATACAGTAAATGTGGAGGGGAAATGGAACTATTGAGTGGTAGATGGAGATTATAAGCTGTTTTGGGTGAAGGTTGGGGAAGGAATTATTGCTTGTCTTTTACTCTTATAGATTTTTAAAGGGACTACACCTTTGGAACACATTTCCAGATACAAAATTAACATCATTGAGAATCGCCAGGTTCACAGTTTCTATATTTAATGTCAATCCTGTATGCTGAGAGTAGCCCTACCTTTTAGCATTTAAGAGATAAAGCTCCACGTTAAATTTTCCAATTATTACCTGTCTGGTACAGTTGCAACAGGACCATATCAAGTATTTGAGTTTTACTTGGGAAACGTAATTACAGTTTGAAAAATAGTAGAAAATGCATTCCTATCACATCCTTAGTGGCAGTTTATATGCTAAAAAGAAAAACTCTTAGGGCCTAATTCATAAGAGCTTTATGCTTCATTTACATTTTTTCTGTGCAGTTTACTTGGAAAAAAGCATAATGCATGTTTTTCAAGTAAAATATGCCATTTTGGGATTCGTTCAACTTGCTTTCCATTGTTCTCATTGAGGCCCAACCATTCTTTTCTACAATCCTAAAGGGCACCAGTGAATGGGTGGGTGGAAAGCCCTCAATATTAGCTAGAAGAAATGCCTAAAACTGTTGTAAAGATTATTTTAAAAATTTACAGCAGTCTCTAGCAGTCAAATCTTGGACAGCCTATTATGTGCTTACGAGGCAGTCTGTTTCCCAAGTCCTTTGCATAGGATATTGAACAAATTACAAGTCAATAAGGATATTTTTGAGGGCTGCTCAGCATTCACAAGATTCTAAGCATTTCCCAATCAATCCATGTTCTTTCACTCAGTTCAGTGTTTCTCAAAACATGGTCTTCAGGCCAGCAAGCATCAGAATCAACGGAGAGTCTTGGTGAAAACATGATTTGTTAGGCTTCAAAACACTAATCCAAAAGTTTCCAGGCTGGAGAGCTAGAATTTGAATTTTGCAAGCTTCTTGGGTAATGGCTATGCCTACTGCATAATGGCAAGAAGCAGATTTAAACTCCATCATTATGTTGTAAACTTGAGCAGTCAGGAGGGAATCCACTTTTAGATGGGGCCAACACATTCTCCTTTAGTAACCGATGATTTTTTAAGCTTGAAGTTTATAAGATCAATTGTGGAGGAGGCCAAAATCACATTAGCTAGAGATGGCAATTTGGACTCAGGGACAGTTGTAACCCACAAGCATAAAATCTGTGACACCTAATCTCTCTGTCCTCTTCCTAATTCCTGCAACTGCTTTCTAGTCTCTCCATGATCATACAAAGAAAGGCTGTGACCAACAAGCATTGCTCACCCTGTTCCCTGGAAAAATGAAGACTGCGGATGACCAGCTGGTCATTTATTCCACCCATTATCAAAACTGACAGGCCAATTTCCTTCCCCTGCTGAATTCACAGAATGGCCTGGTTGCTTCGGCATCGTGTGGAAACCTCTCTTGCCTGATATCAAAGGAAAATCAGGGGCCCAGTATAGTTATTCTAAAAGGAATTGTCTGCCATTATACAGTAGCAGCATCTACTGGAATTTAGCCACAGGTCTTGGCTGGTTTGGTTAAATCCATTCCAGGTCAAAGTTCCAAACTTGGTACTTCTTTGTTGATTGAGGAGAAATTGCTGTGAGGCATATCTGATCTTCCTCTTCCTGGTACGAAGATTACAACTCCATGCTTAGGTGGGCAGGAGGGGTGTGTGCCAGCCCCTGGGTAAAGCATTTCTTATTGGTACAAATGCCTCTGCACAGTCCCTCCCTACTGTGATGACAGAGGAGGTTCATGCTTCCAGTGCTGGGCATTCATTATCATGCACTGAGAGTCACCCCAATCGCCTGGATTTGCAGTCATCTTTGGAAGCAAGAAACAAACTTTCCATCTATTATGTCACTGAGATACAGAAGTTGTCTGTCACCGCAGCATAGCGTATCCTATCCTGATTAACTGGATGTAGAGCACTGTCACAGTGCAGTGTACCTACGTATAGCCAGCAGGTCTCAGCCAACAGATCAACCTAGACTGATACACTGCAGAAAGGTCTCAATGACTAAACAGCTACCTGACAAAGAATACTTCATTTCCATGTTCTGGAATAATATCGGTCTTCAAGTGGGAATGCTCGAAGTGCCAATGACGGATTTTGAGACCTTTTCTGGGTCTCAGAAAGCTTTGGGGTTCCAGTTCAGCAGAGATGATTTCAAGGACCATATGAGATAACGTATTCCGAAGTGCTCTGTTTAGGACTGTGCAAACAGGAATTGGGCTAACAGAGAGTCCGTTTAGATGGTTCTTGAGTTCACATAGATTTTAAAGTAAGTACTCCATCTTCTCGCTTTCTGTGGGAGGGTTTTTGTTTGATATTTAAAGAAGAAAGTAATTCGCCGGATAAAAGGAGATCCACATCTTATAAACGCAGAGTTACATTTCCCATTTTCCCATTGTTGTCTACATTTATATTCATCCTTTGTTTTCAAGATATGTCTATTAAGCCCTTC